>JAPYYV010003003.1:0-19277 GCA_030522625.1 Copidosoma aretas
ATGCAAAAAGAATGTCTAAAAAAAATAGCCCAAAATGCGGAAAACCGCATATCCATAATTTAATCCGCAAGCTCGCGTAAAAAATAGCCCAATTTGCGGGAAACAGCCCAATCTGGCAACCCTGTAATTGACACCCATATAGCATAAACCTCGGAGATGTACATCAGCCGCCATTTCGTGCCAGTCGCCATGTTGTATCGGTCACCATTTTGAATGAATCAAGGTGCAGTCTGTTTTATCGTATTCTACTCAGAAAGCTCTTTTATTTTACACCCACGTTGTGGGGACTTAAGAGATGAATATAAATCAACCGCCATTTCGTGCGAGCCGCTATTTTGTATCGGTCACCATTTTGAATGAATCAAGGTGCAGTCTGTTTCATTTTATTCTACTCAGAAAGCTCTTTTATTTGACACTCATGTTGCGGGGACTTTGGAGATGAATATACATCAACCGCTATTTTGCGCCAGCCGCCATTTCGCGCCAGCCACCATTTTGAATACAAAATTGCATAAGCCAATTGAACTCTGTGTAATTAAAAATGAATTTTAACGTTAATATTAAGGATCATATCAGATTCATCAAAACAACAAGAAATTTTCCTGAAATTCTGTTTATTTGGGTCGCCATATTGCTGCCGCCATTTTGATTTTTTTTTTCATCATCACTCATACTAGGTTTCGTTACAATAATAGCCTGTAGATAGTTTTTATTTCGTAATCAGTGCCAAATATACTGTTTTTTCACTGCAATAGGCTGACTTTTGATTTTGGGCGACTTTGGTGGGTTTTAACCCCCCCCCCCCCCCCACCCCGAGTCACGGTGTGACTGGGGAATAATTTTCTTTTATTCTACTATCCGAACCCTTTAAAATAAAAAAAAAGTCCAAATCGGAGTTTCCTGTCAATAATTATCTTATTTTGAGACAAATTTAGGCATTCTAGCCCACTGTGCGCCGCGCCGCTTTCGATACCTAATGGGGATCTCACAAAATTGCCCGCCATCGTAGATGTGACCCCAGAAATAGTGTATGAAATAATTTGTGTAAGTGGAAGAAAAAGATGTGCGAAAGTAGTAGAATTTTTTCAATTAATTCATTTTAAATAAATCGAAAATGTTTAACATTTACTTACCTAAAATTTTATTCTTCCTAAAATTCTTATATAATTTATAAAATCCCCTTACATAATTAATGAACCTAAATGTAGGAAAGAAAAAAAAACGAGAAAAAGAAAAAATATGAGAAAAAAATAGTCGTATCTCAGACATGAAAGCCAACAATGGAGCCACTCAAAGGTCCTAAAATTTTTTTCTATGAAATATTCCTTAAAATACACATGAATATAAATGTAAAAGTTTTAATTACCTTAGTCAATTCACTAATGCATTTAAAAATCACGCATAATTTTTTCATACCTGATCTAAATAAAACAGCAAGGAAAAAAGAGATGTAGAGAGAGATACATGGCAGCTCAAGCATTGTGTCGCGTAAAGAGGGTAAGTATAGCTTGCTATCTTACCTGCGAGAGGGAACTGCTGGAGGGCTGATTACCCGCGAGGGGGCTGTTCACTTGCGGATAAAGGGGGGGCTCTTGGCCCGTGGAGAGGGGATGGGCCAAAATCGCCTGGCGATTGTAGCACACCAAAATAAAAGAAAAAACGTCTAAATCGGAGTTTCCTGTCAAGAGTTATCTTATTTTGAGACAAATTTAGGCATTCTAGCCCACTGTGCGCCCGCGCCGCCACGCCGCTCGCCGATGTCTCAAACCCACTTTTTTTGTAATATACATTTTTGGTACTTGCACTCAAGCGAATTTGATGAAATTTCGACATGTTGTAGAGTAACTTTAGACGAATAAAAGCGTACTTAGTGCACTTGTCATGTGGCGACTGGAGCCCTGCGATAATCACTCGTGTGTTTCACGCACTCGTGCGATCAAGTGGCACTCGTCACCACCTCTGCCAACGACTCATGCACGACAATCTGCGCTCGTGTGTAAGATCATACTTTACGCACTTGTTACAAAAACTATTATCAATTTGGAAACCGTGAATTAGTGTAATAAGTTTACTGATGGTAAACAAACAAATTGTTATCAAATTTCGCGTTACATTACGTACATCAAAGACAAGAACTGTATCATGGTGCTATCGTATTCATTAGTAGTTTACGTACATCTACCTCCGCAAGAGAGCTTAGTTTTAATAAAAGTAGTGTTTTGCACCTTGTAAATTTTTCCAAACAAATGAGCAATAATATTTGATTCAAAAGCTATTTCAAACGAACGGTCATGTGCAAGTAGAGTACCCAGGCTTTCAGGCGGATATGCACCCGGAGCGAAAGGTTATCAATGTTTATGCAACCAGGGTCATACGAGGATAGGCATCGCAGGCGCTCGGTGTTACCGGTTTTTTTGCGTCCAAGATTAAAATAAATTATAATTCATTCCCCACAAAAAAAAATTTTTTAAATATAGATTCGCTCACGGGGAATCGCGCTAGCAGCACACGGCTAGAAAGCAAAGGTCCTACCCATTCAGCCACCGGTCACACCAGGAATTAAAGGTTGAGAGTGGCTTATGTCCATTAGCCACTGCAAGAGCTCGTTTAAAGTGGTATTTCCTAAGCATTTGTTGTTTATTTCCTTATGTTAAAGATTCGTAAATGACGTCCGTTAAAAAATAACAAGCCTTAATTGTAATTGCTTAACGCTAAATTAAAGCGGACTGTAATAGTTTTCGTCGCATCACAGAAAGCTATCACAGTCTTCTCAGCATTACAGGCAGGTATTATTTTCTTCGTATGAACGGAAAAAGCTGTCATGGTCTTCGGCGTACCTCAGGCAATTGTAATAGTTTTCGGCGCATCACAGAACGCTGTCATAGTCTTCGTTGCACCTGAGGCAACTGTAATAGTTTTCGACGCATCGCAGGCCGCTGTCATAGTCTTCGTTGCACCACACATGGCTGTGATTTTCTTCGGTGCATCACAGGACACTGTCATAGTCTTCGTTGCACCACACCTAGCTGTGATTTTCTTCGGCGCATCACAAGACGCTATCATAGTCTTCGTCGCAACAAGCAGAGGTGTAATAGTCTTCTTATAACATTGTGTAGAGTAATTTTCTTCGTGTATCAATTCAAGCTATCATAGTCTTCTAGCCAAGCGTCGATATATGTGCATACTTGTAAGGAAGATTAACCCCATTTTTAGATACCTCTGAGGCTCGGTCTCCGTTGGTTAACGCTCGGTGTGGTTTGGCCGCTTCTGTTCAGGGGTGGCATTATTTACAGCAGTTGTGCGGCGGTCTCTATCGTCGCTTGTGTAGTCATTTGTCTTGTTTCATTTGTTATTTGCCAACTAGGCTGAGCTTCGTGAAGTGTGCTGTTGCTCTGTTCTGGTACTGTTTCTTCGTCGGTTGTATGGTCGTTCCGTCTTTTGCGGTTATGCGTAAGTAACCTGTAGAGTATTAATAGCGGGGCCCCCCATTGCACGAGGTACTTGTGTGCGTAATATCCCATTATGACTATGGTTATGACTCCTGCCATCATTAGTTATGTTCCTCGTCGGGAATTTCGTATTTTGTTTTGAATCAATTTAGTCTCATTTAGTGTGCATGCTCGTTTTATTATTTCTGTGCGTGCCGTCTCTTCTTTTAGTGTATTTGATCCCGTGTGGCTCTGTTTGTTGATAGTTTTTAGTCCGTCGTACTCCAATGTTTCTAGTACGTCTCCCTTATTGGTCAACTTAAGTGTTGACAATATTTCGTTAATGTTTATTGTGTTTCTTGCAAAACTGATTATGTCCGCTTATTCTACTATTTCTGTCGGAACCGCTAGATGTACCTCCGTGCTATGTGCTGTGCAGCCTTCATCTAACGTGAGTATACCTGTGTTTTTTAATTTAATTGTCTTGTGTCCAGTTCCTTGGCATAGAATGAAAAGTGGTTCCTCTTTTCTTGTCGAGAATACCCATTGGTTAGCTGCCTGCAACCTTATCCAGTATGTCTCAAATAATTTGGCTACTTTGATCGTACATTCTTTTAGATTTTTTATATCTTGATCAATGATTAGTCGTGTTTCGCATGTGTGATGCCCTTTGATTTCTCTTATTGGTTCTGTATGCGCGCAGATGAGCAAATTGTGCAATTTTTTCGATTTGTTGATTTCCGTTGCCGTAATCGGCATATACGTATTATCTTCTTTATTTATTGCTGTGTATTCATGTTCTAGCCATATGTACGCGTATACATCGGGTATGTATACACGTATCGGGATCGTCTTTTATAATTGGAATCTTTCTTTGTCTAGCAGTGAGATCATTATATGATGAATAAGTTGTTTGTTTATTATCACAATTGAAATGTCGACGATATTAGTAATCTCCAAAATGCTTACTGTTTCCCCCATGCTTGGGAACTGTGGATCCGGTCTCGCTATTTTTGCATTTTTCTCTGTGTTATCAAACATTGTTGGGGGGACGAATTTAGGGTGCAGTGCTCCCTTTGATGCAAAGAGTATTGCGTTTACTAAGGTTTCCGAGTCTGTTTGATATTGTCCTATGCTTTCTCTGATTAGGTTAAGTGCCGATTCTATTGCTTGGATGGTGTTAATGGTCCCCCAGTTCCTCATTGCATGTTCTAATAACGTGATTAAGTTACTGACTTTATTTTCTAATTCACTTGTCTCTCTCACTATTATCTCTGTTTGATTGGCCAGAAGGTTTGCTAGATTATGTATTTTGTCAATGTTTGTACTAATTGCGTGGTCGAGGTATTTCTCGTCGTCTTCATTTAGGGTTCCGAAAAAATATTTACTGATTTTTCCTATGGTAGGTATTGTTGCCCTTCACTGTCTGTTTGTTTCCTTACCGGTTAATAGTTCAATCGCCTTTTGCGCTTATTTATCCGCTGCGACTGCCCTCTCGCGCAATTTTTTTAATTTGTCTCTCTTTAAAACCCCGTTCAAATTCACGTCACGTTCTCGTAGTCTGTCAATTGAGTTGCGTATTTCCTGTCCTACTGTCGTAAAGAAAAATATATCTATTCTTTGAATCACCTTCCAGGTTGTACTCGTTGTCGCGATTGGTGCAATTTTTTCTGCTATCAGTCCTGGGTTATCGTTCAGTGGCCGCACGCTCCATTTCTTTGCCTCTGTTATTTCTAACTGGCCCCTGTAAGAAACAACCGTCCATTATTTTTGCCTATTTGCAACGAAAAAAATTGTTCTTGTGCCCGTACCGTATTGCCTTTTTTTCCCTTATTAACATTTTTCCTGGCATAGTCAATCTTTGTTATTTCGTACGGCCCTTCGTATTGTGCGTCGTATTTACTTCATGTTGCATTTGTTTCATGGCTGCTATGGTACGCATTTCCGTTCGAGACTCGGCGATTTGTTCGACATATTTATCATACATTGAGTCCCATCGTTGACGTTTAAAGCTCGATGGTATTCGGGCTCTCTGTCCGAAAAGTAGTTAGTTGGGCGTGTATCCCGTACTCTAATGCTCTGGCGTATTATATGCAAGGGCACGTGGGGTAAAACGTCATCCCATTTGGAATTCTTGTCGATATACGCTTTTAGATATTCACAGAGTACGTGGTGCATCCTCTCGATAGCACCGTTACTTTGAGGATGAAATGATGTGCTTCCCATTTTGTCAATCTTAAACAATCTAACGAACTCTTCCATTGATTTATTTATAAAGTTTGTTCCTCTATCTGATAATAGTTTTTCTGATGCGCCGAAATATGCTATAAATTTGTTCGTGAGTACTCTGATTGTTTCTCTGGCCGTTGCTCTCTGTACAGATGCGAAGACGATATATTTTGTTAGCCAGTCTTGAATAGTCAGTATATGGGTGTTTCCGTGGTCCGAGAGTTTATTAACAGGTCCGTAGAAATCGATAGATATTTTTTCAAAGGGCCTACTCGGAGTGTCTGTGATTAGCATGGCCTGTTTACTTTTTACCCGAACGAGTTTCTTGGTTTGACAAGATTTACAGCCAAGCACGAATTTCCTCACGTCCGGTCGCATATTTCTCCAATAATCATCTTGTGCGATCCTACTGAAAGTCTTGTTTATCTCTCTGTGTCTACCGACTGCAGGCTCGTGGTATTCTTTAATAACTTTATATCGTTGGTCAGCCGGCGGTACTATGAGTGTATTTGTGTATAATGTGGCTGCTAATCTGAGGTCCTTAAAAATTTCTTCCATCTGCTCCACCAAGTATTGCCACTTACTTATGTTTAAAATCGCTAGATCTCTTACTATTCCTATGATTTTTATTTTATTTACCATAATTAGCGCAGTCAGAGACACCAAACATTTTTTAACATCGGATTTCAGTGCGGTGTCGTCAAAGTGTTTTTTCACGTACATACGTATTACGCGTACCTTCCTGACTTTCGATAACATTACATTTCCGACCGCTTTCGTTTCGTTGTTTAAGGCTATTGGGTTTATATAGCCGCGTTGATAAAGTATATCAATGGTCTGGGTATCAGAGACGCTATCCGTTATTGTGCAAAAAATAAAATTATCCAAATATCTGAATGGATGGTCCTTAACTTTTTTTACTTTTTGGAGTGGTGATGGGTCCTTAGTTTCCCTCGGCACCCATGGTGGTAGTTCTTGAGAAAGCCTCGTTCTGCATACTCTGTATTTTGCCAGAGCGCTTGCATTTATCATTTCCTTACTACTATGGTTCTCTTCTTCGCTGTCCGATTCTACGAGGGCCTTATTTAGATCATTGCCTCGTTCTCTGTCGCACTCTGGTGATGAATAGTACGAGCTTTGCGAGTTGCGTCATGGTAGCGGCTTCCATGGCGGTGGGGGTTCCGGTGCAGGTGACCTGCTTTCCTCGGGTGTTTTCTCCCCATTGTTTTCTAAAGGCGACGGGTCAGACGCCCCTTTAGAGTCCGGTGGTGGTGGAGGTTTGGGTGGGGGGAGCGATCGCTTTTCCTGTACTTTTACTGCAGTCTCCTCTGCGTCGTCGGTATCCCTTTCTATTCCTCCATGGTCTCTAATTTCCTCCTCTGGGTCCTTGTTAATTTCACTGTTCCATTGGTTGTTAGTATCTGTACTGTATTCGGAACTGCTGCTACCATTCCTATCAACCTCCTTTCCGTGATCATGCTGATTTTCATCACCGTTCGACTAGTTGATTGGTAGTGAGATTACATTTATGTATTTCTCAAGTAGTGCTTGATAGTGTTCTTTCTCGAGATATATATGATTAAATTGTTTACCCTCTTTACCTACGAAATGTTGGTAAATCGTAAGTTTCGGTGTCGCTTGGAAGTGTATACATATGTTTTCCCCGTATTCTTGGGAAAATATGAAAGCGCATTCCCCGTCGCCAAACTTATCCCTGTCGTTAAGGATTATTTTTGTGTCTTTGCGGCCTTTACATTTCTGTAACCATTTTGATTTTAGTAGGGCCGTTCTAAGTCCGTCCGTTGATATTTTTAGTTTATATAGGAGTATAAGAGCGTGAAAAAAACAGCTTTCATTGTGGGGTACATCAACCATCTCGAGTAGTTTATGCGGCTCCATGCAACATGTCCCGCTTCCTCGAGTTCTTGCGTCCTGTTCGTTATTCATTTCTATATGGTCCTCGTCTGTGCTTCCCGTTGGTTCGCCCCTTTGACAATCAGTGGTAGCGTCGGATTCCCATGCATACATTCTGACTCCTGGCTTTCCGTCAAAATTTTGGCGCTTAATATCCACAGTAACTTTTGCTTGGAAATTGTCCATCGAATCGTCAAGTATCGCCTCGCTTTTTCTGTTTAGCCTGCTGCTCTTTCCTGGTTGCTCTTCTACAAATGGCAAGTCATTAATCTTCTCGTCGATGTTTATTTTCCTGCCATCCGTTTCACTACCTGAAATAGCTGGCCGTTAATGTTCGCCCACTTGCATTTTATTTTGCTCGGGCATTTCTCGGTTCCTCTCTGTTTTTCTTTTCCTTACTCACTTTCTTTATCTCTCTCACGGTCGTCATCGTATTTTCTACGGTATCCCTAGCTCTCTGCTCTCTTTCTCTCTCGGCTACTTCTGCTATGAGGCTTGCCTGTGTTATTTGCCAGCCCCAATGTTCATGTCTCTCCAATTCTCTTTCCGTCTCGTCCTTCGCGGCCGAAGGTGTGTCGCAGTGTTCTATTATTATTTCCTTCGACTTCTCTTCCAGTTCGGGTGTATTAAAAAATCTATGGGTTTCCTATGTAGTCTATCGAGCTAGCGTTTACGAGTCTTACGTCGTAAATTTTGTGCTTCCTCCCTTTTGACGAAAGGCGTACTTATGAGTTTTTCTTCTTTTTGCATATTTTTCTCTTTCCGCATGTATGCAAGTTTTTCATTAATTGGTCCTTGCGATAGAATTTCTTCATCACTGTCGCTTGCTGCAGTTGGCTGTATTCCCCCCTTCTCCTTTTTATTTGCAGTTTGTTTTGGGAGTTTTCGTGGTCCATCTCTTTTTTTTGTTGCTTTGTCTACTTTTAGTGTTTTATTTCTTTGTGATTCTGTCTCCGGCAATTTCGACTCAGAGTCCGCGTCACTGTCTTTGCTTGGCGTATATTCGCTTGAATTGTTATTTCTCCGGCGTTTTTTTTCTTTACCTTGTTGTCCGACTTGTCTGAATCGAAAATTTCTATTTGCTTTTTCCTGTTTTTTCTTATTGTATTCTTCTCCCGTCTTGTGCGAATCTTGTATATCCTCGCCGGTGCACAGTGGGAAAAAAAAAACTTATTGTGGACAAAAATCTGCCACTTTGTTGATAATTTGTTACATAACCTACGAAAAAGTAAAGGAAGCATCATATATAATTTTTTCAAAATCGCAAAATAATGTTTTTTATCGCAATAATTATAGATACGTTGATAAATTGTTATGTAGGTCCCTGTTTGTCAATACTAACTTTATTTTATCCAACAGCTCAACCTAACCTAAAAAATCCAGTTATATCCCTATTATTTGCACGAAAATCTAATAATCTCGTTAAATTAAACCTTTATGTTGAAAAACAACCCTTTGGAAAAGTTTTTTACTATCATGTCCTCAAACATTCGTTTTCCACCCCATAAACCTCAAACCTAACCTCAAAAAACCACATTAACCCAATTATTTATTGTTTTTTCCACAAATGGCCCGTGTATTTGGGCTCAGCGTTTTCTAGCGAATGTTTAGTACCTGTTACATTATTTCCAAACCCGTAGCTTAAGCATTCGATGCATCAGCTTCGTTTTATAACCTAAAAACACTTAAAAATCATAAAGTACATATACTAAATACTTAATATGTAAATGTTGAATTAACTCCATAGATTATTACTTTATATTCCTTCATTAGAACGTACAATTGAAAATTCTTAATTTCGTCGGAATTCATGTGCTCTAACCTTAAAAAATGCGTAAATTCATGAATATTGTTGACAAACTGAATTATTTAATAAGCTGAGTAGATTTAGATGACTAAGTTGTTTTAGAACTATAAGTCCCCTATGTTGAAATTTAAATGATTGTATACAGAATAAAGGCATTTATTTTTCATAAGTTTTGATGATTTTACATAATTATAATAAAAATACGGATAAAATTTATTTATTACTAATTCAACGAAAATCATGTGTCTCCTACTGCTCATGTGAAATAACTTGTTGAATAATAGTGGATAATAGACGTTTAATTTAACAATTCCAATAGAAAAAAACAATTGAGTTATTATTTATTGTACTATTTTAAAAGATCAAGAGCATCTTAAGTAAGCGCTTTTTTATTATCTTCCTTTACACGTAAGGACGTTATTAGTGGGTCCGACGATACTAAAAGATAGTGGATTATATCCGTATTAGTAGATTGTATATTCACCATTCTACTGTTTACTGGTCGTGCTTTCCGGAATATCTTATTGTTACATTTCTGGGGCTCCTCCGAATAGTATCCGATGGGTAAGTCAAAACATTGTATGATTTTAAAGCCATGTATCAGAATTTTATAGACAGATGGCGGAATTTAATACCAGGGATACAATTTTACGTAAAGTTTTGCAGTTTCAAAGGTGTATTTTTTGAATGTTGTCAAACAGACTTCCTTTTTTTAATAGATAGAACGCGGCTTCTATACTCAATTTTTCGAACAGAATTATTTACAAGCATGTGTGTGTGTAATTAAATTTCACCCACACATGCATACGCATTGACTTCATACCAAGCCTCTGTTGAAATTCATACTTGGTGCCTCCATTAATAAAGAGCGCGAAGTGTAGAAAAGGAAAAATTTGGAAGATACGAGAAAAGGGATGGGATTCGTTTCGTCCCCGATCGCTAGCTGGGACTCGTCAGTATAGCGCGCTAGCGATCTAGCTACATACGAACACGTCTAACACTTGCACTGATACACGTATATAACCGTGAGGGCGAGATTAATATGGCGTGTAACAATTGGCATTTTTATTTCAATCGTATGCCAGAATTCATTCAAATTTAATTAAACTCCCGGACTACAACTTGTTCGATTATTCAATATTTATTAGATAGAACGCGGCTTCTATACTCGATTTTTCGAACTGAATTATTTATAAGCATGTGTCTGTGCAAATAAATTGCACCCACACATGCATACGCATTGACTTCATACCAAGCAAGTTCAAGCCTCTGTTGAAATTCATACTTGGTGCCTCCGTTAATAATGAGCGCGAAGTGTAGGAAAGGAAAAATTTGAAAGATAGGAAAAAAAGGATGGGATTCGTTTCGTCCTCGATCGCTAGCTGAGACTCGGCAGTGTCTCGCCCTCACGGTTATATACACGTATCAGTGCAAGTGTTAGACGTGTTCGTATGTAGCTAGATCGCTAGCGCGCTGCACCGCCAAGTCTCAGCTAGCGATCGAGGATGAAACGAATCCCATCCTATTTCTCCTATCTTCCAAATTTTTCCTTTCCTACACTTCACGCTCTTTATTAACTGAAGCTCCAAGTATGAATTTCAACAGAGGCTTGAACTTGCTTGGTATGAAGTCAATGCGTATACATGTGTGGGTCCAATGTAATTGCACACACACACGCTTATAAATAATTCTGTTCAAAAAATCGAGTATAGAAGCCGCGTTCTATCTATTAAATATTAAATAATCGAACAAGTTGTAGTACGGGAGTTTAATTAAATTTGAATGAATTCTGGCATACGATTGAAACAAAAATGCCAATTGTTACACGCTATATCAATCTCGCCCTCACCGTTATATACGCGTATCAGTGCAAGTGTTAGACGTGTTCGTATGTAGCTAGATCGCTAGCGCGCTACACTAACGAGTCCTAGCTAGCGTTCGAGGACGAAACGGATCCCATCCTTCTTCTCCTATCTGCCAAATTTTTCCTTTCCTACACTTCGCGCTCTTCATTAATGGAGGCACCAAGTATGAATTTCAACAGAGGCTTGAACTTGTTTGGTATGAAGTCAATGCGTATGCATGCGTGGGTGCAATGTAATTGCACACACACACGCTTATAAATAATTCTGTTCGAAAAATCGAGTATAGAAGCCGCGTTCTATCTATTAAATGTTGAATAATCGAACAAGTTGTAGTACGGGAGTTCAATTAAATTTGAAACTTCCTTTTTACAAGTTAAAACTTGCATTATAGTATACAGTCTACGTAGTAAGATTTTATCTGGACCCGTTGCTTTTGCTGAGGTTTCATGGTTCTCAAAAAACGATCTGGCTACGTTACCTGTGTTTGTGGTCTCAAAGCCTTGTTTTACTACATCAACAGTAGGCGATGATTTAGCTTTTAATGCTGCTTGAATTTTTTTTTTCGTTCTTTCTTCATGTTTGTTTCTTCGGGCGATCGAGCGTTGTACTTAAAATCTTGATTATACGCGATGTGAAGCATGTTCTCTAAGCATCTTATCTACATATGCAGCGTTGATAAGCCAAACTTTTAATTTTCAGTCTTAGGTGATAGTTTTAATACATACTCCAGATCATTAGCATGCTTTAAGCCAACCCCACAGATATTTCAGCAGCTTGAAGCTGTTTGTCCAGTAAGAATATTGCGGATTTTGCCATCAATCATACTGCATTTCATATCAAAGCAAACTATCATACATATAATTTCTATGCTAATACAGTACTTTTTAACTTTTTGCAAGAAATTAGAATAATAATTATACAATTGAATGACTGATTCAGATTTTTCCTTCATAAACTTGAATTTTATTGGCCTACAGTAATGAACAGAAGATGGAGTTAGATTCTCCCAAATAACTTCGTTATCAGCTTTAAGTTGCAAAGGCACCATAGATACAAGGAATACAGATGAATCTTGATAAGCATCATCAACCTGTGTACTCTCTACATCACTGCTATCTATCTGCAACAACTCTTGATCGGACGCGGACGATGCAGACCATTTCTGCCTTGTGGACTGTTGGCCGGACGCACCATCCATACCCCACTTACCTACAAGAACAACTTCTTTACATCAAAGATTATTAATTTTTTCATCATTTAAAGTCATAATAATGCGTGTGACTGTGTGTTTTAGAAAGATAGCATGCAGACACTTACTTCAGTATCTGAAATCTTAATGTGTTCTGGGTAATACTCAGATTTTGCATGAACAATGCTTTTGTTTGGAGGATACGAAATGCCATTACATTTACTACTATGTATCAACAATTTTTCATACTCTCTCATTGTCAAATCCAAGTCCACATACATCGCTAATGCCTCATCACAACCGATGGAATCCCTGCTATTTTTATCTAGTGTAACAAAATTGTTGTGATTACCTGATGCTTGCATTTTTAGTGCACCAGCAAGTTCTTCTTTGCTAAGCATGTCAGCTAGCATTCGTCGTTTTTTAGTTTTCGCAGCCCCATCATCAAATAACTTACGCGGACAACCTTTTTTTTACTAATGATACTGGAGCAATGATAGGTGAAACCTTATCAACGATACTATTATTTTCATTCTCAGAAAACTTAATGATAAATTTATTTTCCAAAAAGCTGTTATTTTTAGACAAAAATTTACTTTTTTTCGTGATGCCACTGACCACAAATTGTTATAGTAAGGGAAGAAACTATTAAGTAACGTCTGATTTATCGATAAAACTTTATTCTCCAAATATATATTACTACGTGTAGTAGTATCCAATATTTGTCCCAATTTATCTTCTTGTTTGTTAGAAGAGCTACTCCAAATAGTTTTTCAAAGAAACAAATTTGTGATTTCATAATCCATAATCATTTATGTTGAGTATACAATTGCATAAAGTTCTATAGAGTACATCAATTCTTGTGTCAACATTACGGTTCTGATAATCAGAATTGTAATCTACAAATCTCGTACATTTTTCACAGCAGTTTCATAGTTCCCGATCTATAAAGAGAAAAACCTTTCATTCGAAACGTATACAAACATAATATTAAACAAACGCATTAATTGTAGAAAACACAAATTTTTAAAATGCAAATAGGAACTTTACTTGAAAAAAAATTTCATTAGCACCTCAAAAAATTAGTTTGTAAGAGTATTTATTTTTCACCGATCAACCAATACATGCAGAAGTTATTAAATATTTTTCTAGCTGAACGTATGGACGCTCTTTTATAATAATATTATACGTAAAATCTGTTTTAGGGAAGCATTTATCATACTACGAGTAACTCACCATTAACAATCATTGATCAAACGCACTGAATCACAAGTACATCATCTTAATTTGAGTGGATTGAACATTTTCAGGTTATGCTCCATTTCAAAACGTCGTTTATATTAGTACATGAAAAAAATTATAACATAATTGTATACTTATGCGCGTAACCATTTTTTCCTGTAACATAGATAAATAATAAATAAGAAAAACTTACTGTATTTACTTATTACTTCACACCCCCAGCATTGAACTGGGAATGTACATATTCACGTGTACGTACATATATACGTATGTATACGTATTTATTATAAGTTTGTATGTAAAAATATTAATTACCTAAAAGTACCAGTAAAATTAAATATTACACCAAATCATCCACACTTAAGAGGAATTTCTGCACTGACATTCTTTCTGTATGTATTAGAATTTTTAAAGAGAATTTACACTACTTTTCTGACCATTCAAACGGTACAATGTAGAGTAACAAGTTATCTAAGGGTTACGTAGAAAAACAATCAAATTTTACATTCATTAGAAATTATCCTAAAGTCATTACTGTAATACAGGCATGTACTCTTGATGCAAACAAAATATGCTGTTGTCAGTATACAGTCTCCGTTTGCAGAGATTAAGGCAGTTACACGAAGGATTCCAATTCTATTTCCGTACGCATCAATGGTATTGTAAAATAAACATGAATTATACGCAGTCAGTAACGCGTTCGAACGGACAAATGAGATGATTTTTATTTCAACTGGTGTAAGTATAAAATACGTAGAGATGTTGAAAATAACAGACGTCTAATAGACTTATAATACCTGAGTTCGATAAATCACATAAGTCCATTAGCATATCTAAAATTTGGTGGACGTCATCAGACCTAGGTACCATCTGATGACGTCCACCACTAACTATAGATATGCTAATAGACTTATGCGACTTATGAGACTGAGGTCTTATAAGTCTATTATATGTATGGTATTTTTAACATCCCTAATACCTACCTATACCATTTTAGCTAGCCACCATAAGTCTATGTCTACATTTAATCATACCTCGCCTTACGTCCTCACGTACTCATAGATAGTAGCTCCGGCTTATCATAACCTTTTTATTGTTTGTATTCAAGATGAACTAAGTTAGAAATAAAATGAGAACATCCATTGCACAATCTCTAAATATTAATAAAAACAGACAACAGAATAACACAATTCTTATTCTCTTGAATTTTTTTATACAAATGTGTCTAATTATTGGTTTGAAATAAAAGAGAACAAAAACTATTCAAGACGTATTTTAATAATTTAGTATTTTAATATAAATATTTTGTTATAGTATTGCTATCATATACAGGTTAGGTTATCGATAGTTTGAGATTCTGGTATTTAAACTTCTACTTATGTATAAAATAAGAAGTATGTTAGTTATCGTACAGGCTTATGGTGAAACCTGCAGATCAAGTAGAAGTAACGTTAACTTTCTTCCTTGCCCTAATACAAAAGAATGCAGTCTCGCTCAGAAATCAATATTGAAACATTAAGTGAATGTTGAGATATTATTCATTTACTCAACTTATCTTGATGTATTATGAAAACCTTATCGTCTTGTACATATTTCAGGTTATTTGCATTACTTTTCTAAAAAATTATCATCTCAGATTACAAGTACGAAAATTCTCATTTATGATCATGATATATAACCTTCGGTTCCTAATTCGTAACCGACTTTAATGAATTATTGCTTAGTTAATTTCTTGAATGACTGGATCTATTTGTTTTCTTTTATATTGTATAAAACCAAATGTGCAGCTGTGAACATAATTTATTAATATTATGTAGTCAGTGAGGTAGAAAATCCAAATTATATACTTAATGCACTTCACGTGCTCGTCACTTATGGAAAATGAATGTCTTTATTCTGTATACAATCATTTAAATTTCAACATAGGGAACTTCTAGTTCTAAAAGAACTTAGTCATCTAAATCTACTCGGCTTATTAAATAATTCAGTTTGTCAACGATATTCATTGAATTTACGCATTTTTTAAGGTTAGAGCACATGAATTCCGACGTAATTAAGAATTTTCAATTGTACGTTCTAATGAAGGAATATAAAGTAATAATCTATGGAGTTAATTCAACATTTACATATTAAGGATTTAGTATATGCACTTTAATTTATGATTTTTAAGTGTTTTTAGGTTATAAAACGAAGCTGATGCATCGAATGCTTAAGCTACGGGTTTGGAAATAATGTAACAGTTACTAAACATTCGCTAGAAAAACGCTGAGCCCAAATACATGGGCCATTTGTAGAAAAAACATTAAATAATTGTGTTAATGTGGTTTTTTGAGGTTAGGTTTGAGGTTTATGGGGTGGAAGACGAATGTTTGAGGACAAGATAGTAAAAAACTTTTTCAAAGGGTTGTTTTTTAACACAAAGGTTTAATTTAACGACATTATTAGATTTTCGTGCAAATAATAGGGATATAACTGGATTTTTTAGGTTAGGTTCAGCTGTTGGATAAAATAAAGTTAGTATTGACAAACAGGGACCTACATAACAATTTTTTAACGTATCTTTAATTATTGCGATAATAAACATTATTTTGCGATTTTGAAAAAATTATATATGATGCTTCTTTTATTTTTTCGTAGGTTAGGTAACAAATTATCAACAAAGTGGCGGTGACACAATGTAGGTTAGGCTTTTCTGAGTCATTTAAAAAAAAAGTAGTTATCCAGATATCTTGAAAACTGTTGTTTCGGCAGATTTTTGTCCACAAAAAGTGCTTTTTTCCCAATGTGCGGTGGAGCGTTTATGTCACCTAATCCCTCTTTTTTCTGTTTCTTTGCGAGTTCGTATAACTTCCTGCGCGGTAATTTGGGGTTTTTCTCACCTTCTTTCAGGGTCGGGTTGCGCGACAATGCGTCAGGTGCTTTATTAATTCTCCCGAGTCTATAGACAACGTCGAATTCGTAGCCACGTAGTTCCGCTTTTAGTCTTGTACATCGCAGGTCCAGTTTTTTTTTATATGTGGAAATGTTTCAGAGGCTCGTAGACGGTATCCACTGTAAATTTTCGTCCGTACAGGTATGGTCTGAATTGCTCCTTCGCGTAGACTATGGCGAACAGTTCTTTGTCGTACGTTGGGTAGCGAAATTCGCTACCTTTTAGACAGCGTGATGCACATTCGCAAGGGTGGTTTTCGCCTATTTTCCCTTGACTTAATATTGCGCCTATCGCGTAGTCTGATTCATCCATTGTAAGTATTAATGGCTTATTCATGTCTGGCGCTAAGAGTACGGGCTCGCTGCCCAGAGCGTGAACGAGTGTCAAATGCTTCTTGTTGAGGTTCCTGCCACTTAAATTCCGTGCCATTTCGTAAAAGTTTCGCAATTGGTTGTGTTACTTTGGCGTAATTTTTAATAAAACGATGGAAATATCCCGTGAGACCTAAAAATTGTTTAATTGTCTTTGCGTCTGTACGCCTTGAATAGTTTTTTATGGACCTAATATTTTCGGGATTTGTTTTTATTTGTCCGTTGCCGACTATGTGACCTGATACCTTCGCCTCGTGCTCCAAAAATTGGCACTTTTTTGGTTCGGTTGTTAAGTTGTTTTCTGACAACCGTTTAACATCCTCTTAAACCTCCTTTCATTTTCTTTTATCGTCTCTGCGAATACCAGTATGTCATCCATATAGACCTCTATTTCATATCCTTAAATACCCGCTAGTGCTAATGTTATTTCGCGCCCGAATGTGTTTGGTGAGTCTGTACATCCCATTGACAATCGCTTATATTAGTAGGGCTTGTCTTGACCTGAGAAGGCTGTTTTATGAGCGTCTTTCTCGTCTATTTCGACTTGAAAAAATCCCATTTTCAGATCTACGACGGTGATGTAGCGGGCGGATGCGAGGTGATTTAAAATATCATTCTGAAATCGTAGTGGATGGCACAAACCAACTGTTGCTTCGTAGAGCAGTCTAAAATCTGTCACAACTCTCCAACCTTTTTCTCCATTCAGCCCTGGGTGTTTTGGGACTACCCATGTGTTGGAGATGTATGGTGATGTAGATGGTTCAATTATGCCTTGGTTTTCTAATTATTTCAGTTCTACACTCATCTGCTGTCTTACTGCTGTCGGATACAAAATTCTTTTTGCTGCGATTGGTTTTTCAGTTATTGTCGGTATCTTATGTTTTAACACGTTCGTCGCTTTTAAAGGCTCTCCGTTGAGGCCAAACACAAAAGGGTCGAATTCTATTAATTTACGCATATATCGTAATACTTTTTTAATACAACCCGTCGTGTCTGCTAGTCTTAATATTTATTCTATCCTTGCTTCTTAAATTATTGGGAACCATTTATCTTCCAGCTACTCGTCTTTTTTAGTTTTACTACGTTTTTCATTAATTTCGTTTAAATTAAATAATCCTATCATAGCCTCCTGTAAGCCTTTGGCGTCGCTCTCATCGACGCTGTACGGCTCCGCCCTGTGAATCATCTCACATTCTAGCAAATCTACGTGAGGCACGGGTATTTTGATAGGGCCGTCAATAATATAAATACATTCGGCGTATACTTTGTCGTTGTTGTTGTTTGCTATAAAATTACCGAATAAAATGCCCTCATTTGATTTTTGCAGAGGTATCCATCCAACTAAAATATTTGGCGTATGTCCTACCCGAGACGGTTTAATTTTTACTACCTGGAGCGGCTCATTTGTTTCTTTATTGTGCGCTCACTTTTCGAACCCTGGGCTGTTAGTAAGAGGTTGTGAATTGATAAGATTCTTATAATTTTTATTTGCAGCTATTTCAGAGTTCCTCGCGGGGTCTGCTTCCAGCGATATTTTGAATTCATTCTCCTTTTTCTGCTCCTTCATGTCCTATTTTTTGACACCTTTTCCTCCGATACTTGCATAATATGACCCCGCTAGTTGCTGCCGGTCTCCTTCAGCCTTTCTATTCTCTCTCTGCAGGGTTTCTTCTCTCTCTTTCTCTACTTCCGGAACTCGCTCGACGCTTGGGGAGCACGACGAGTGTCCTGGGAGTTTAAATGCTGCGCACGAGGGTCGCTTACTCTATTGTTGCACCCGTCTCTATAATTCGGCGGGCTGCCATCTTGGTTGTGTTTCTGTTGATTGCTGTAGTCGTTAGGGTTACTCGCGATGTAACCGCTGTGATGGTTATTTCCATAGTTTCTTGAATAACCGTTGTTTCTATTTAATGTATTGTTGCCCCTGTACGTGCACTGAAAGAAAAATTAACTAAATTCAAGTAAATTCATTTACTTGAATACCATTTACTAAAAACAAGAAATTCATTACTTAAATCAAAAAAATTTTTCTAGTATTCAGTGAATATATTCTTGGAATATGTAAATCTAAAAAACTATAAAAAATGTTATAGGTACAAGAATTTATTTTCTTGAATCCAGTAAAAATGTTCTTGATTTCAGTAAATCAGTTTTCTACATTCTAGAAAACTATGTCAAGTATGCGATTACTACATCCAAGCAACTATTACTTGATTCAACATAATTTCATGATAGAATAGTACCAATAAAATATTTTCTTAAGAACTAGTATACATATTTACTTGTATCAAGTAAATATG
>JAPYYV010003004.1:7126-36855 GCA_030522625.1 Copidosoma aretas
CCAGCTCGACGCGTTTCTTTCATTCGCCCCCCTCCCTCGCTTCTTTCTCTTCTCCCCCAGTTGGGCGCTTTCGCGCTCACCATACTCATCGAAAGTGTGCGCGTGAAAGTACGCGCGTATATGCTCTCTCTATTTGTCCGAGGGCCGGCTCCGGAGATTTTTTTTTCAGCGTTGCATGCACTTAATGAGCCGCGGCGTTTCCGGCGGCGATCGGCAAGGTCGGGCGATAAAGAGCCCGTGCACCGACTGCTTCCCGCGGACACTCGGCGACGAGCGCCTCGCCGTCAACACGGAATCGGTTGGTCATTTCTAGCGCGGGTAAAGGGGCCTATGGTAACGGAACGATGCAGACTCCACCATGCGGAAGAGTCGATGATCATGGGGCTTCCGCTAGAGCGAGGACAATCTTGATCTTGGTAGCGTCTTGTCTTGAAAACCAAGACCAATATCGAGACAAGATACGCGAGACAGTATACAAGACAAGATCAACGTGTCAAGACCAAGACTTTTTCAAGATCTCGTTTTTGATGTCAAAATTATAACGTCCCCACCTGATTAATACGGGAATCCGGTGAAAAGAAAACAATCCTTTCTAACAAAAGTTGGTTGTACGCTTGGTACGTGGAACCAGCAAGTGTAAGGTATATTGGGGAGATGAGACGGGGCCTGATTCTCAATAAGTCGACAGTTTAGAGCAGAGCTGCTTACTCTCACGTATAATTACGGACACCGTATGGATACATATGTATGGATCATTTTACAAAAGCTGCGATATTTCATGAATACTATGTTCATGAACAACGCATTTTATCATTTTGAGTCAAAACTGTTTTTAGACAATGTAAAATAATTTCGTCCGGACAGCCCTTGTAAAATCAAGTCGAAAAAATATTTGCCGTGGACGCAGGGTGGAAAAAACAGGCCAAAATTTCATTACGCGAAGCACTCAAAAATTTCATTTTTAGCGGCTTATACTGCCTATGTGACAACTTTTTAATTTTTTTAGGATGTGTTTTACAAAAATCTGAACTTTCTAGCATTCTTTTTAGTAGTTAAGGACGATAAAAAAAAATTTTTGAAAGTCTACAAGGTTTTTTAATCGTGATGTCTAGTTTTTACACTTTTGAATTGTCCGAGACAAATTATTTAGTAGGGCCAAGTGGTACATTGTTTGATATTTGGGTTTGATCATTTTGAATATTAAAGCGAATAAGCATATGAACCAATTGTTTTTCAACTTTAAATTCATCTGCGGCTGTCGTAGTGTCATCTTGAATGTACAGAGTTCCAAGGATGGGCATGTATTTGGTATTTAAATACTCAAATACCCAATTTTAAATACTTTTAAGGTTTAAAAAAGTGTTTGGATACAGTATTTAAATACCTGTATTTACAAATGCAGTATTTAAATACAGCAGTTAAATACCTGTATTTTTAAATCCGCATTTGAATATAGTATTTACAAATGGGCATTTTTAAATACAGCGTTTTAAAATACAGTATTTATATAAATACAGTAGTTAAATACACATCAAGCACATTATTCTATTTTATATATTTTTTAATGCAGGTATGAAATATAACATCCTGAGACGTTCTACCTGTAACATAGCGCTTGACCAGTGAAAAACACACTTGCCAATGTATTAATTGAGTTTTCAGGCAAAATGTTGTCTTTGCACTAGAATATTCTCAGCGAAGCTACACTATTCCTCCCTTGTCCAGGCTATTTCAATGAAAGAGATAAAATTTTAGGTAACCCACGACTTAATTAGCAGTTTGGCAAGTATGTTTTACAGTTCACAGGTCGTGTACTGCAAAAAAAGCCTGTCAGGAGTATTTATTTACTGTTTTTGTTGAAGAATATTCAAAAGAAATGATGTACTTGATGTGAATTAACTACTGTATTTAAGTCCGTATTTAAAGATGCAGTATTTCCAAATACAGTATCTTAGAGTATCTTATTAAAAATTGTATTTGAGTATATAAATGTGTATTTTGCCCATCCCTGCAGAGTTCTGCTGTCTAAAATAAGCGGTCAATACCGTAATGCCTCTAATCTTATTTGAATTATCTTCTTTGGATTATCGATTACGTGACTATAGTGTACGAAGACTTCTGGTGGGCATATATACCAAACTCAATTTCACTGAAAAATTCCCATTTAGGGTATCAGAGTTTCCAAAAAAGTACCATTTAGAATAACATGTGGATTATAAAAATGACAGTAAAGCTGGGCCGAAAAGTTTTCAGCTAATTTAAATCTTACATAATGTAGGAAAAATAATAAATAAATTCTAAACACTAAATTTTCAAAATCTTATTTCACACACAAAAATTTCCGTTTTTCGTGAAATGACTCATGTATATATTATGCTGTGAAATTATTGAACTTCTACATATACATTATTATTGTGTTAATTGTATTACTTATATTATACAATTACATTATATACGTATACATTATTAAAAACTACTCTATACAAGTTTAAAGTGTAAGATAAGTCTACTCACGAAACATAATCTCCTTATTTCTTACTCTGTTCTTGATCGCTCACTGCTCAGTATAATTGTACGTGTTCACTCGACGAATGACTATATCGCACTGCGAGCTTAGTCAGCTGAGTGAATCAGTGGTCAGTGACCTAGCTGAGCTGCGCACTCTACACTGCGCAATGACCTGCGCAGCTCACCTGATTCCTCGTTGACAGTGTGATTTAGTCATCCACCGAGTGAACACGTATTATGCTGAGCAGTGAGCAATCAACAACAGAGTAAGAAATAAGGAGATTACGTTTCGTGAGTAGACTTATCTTACACTTAAAATTTAACTAGAGTAGTTTTTATGTTTTTAATAACGCATATAATGTAATAAAATAATAAGTTGTATGATAATAATGTCTTCATATTTAGATATTTTACTATATAATATACACACAAATATACTAATAAACATTAACGAGTAATTGAATAATGTAACATCATTGACAACACTCGAAACTTAAACAGAGTAGATTTAATAATGTACATTGGTTATTTTACAAAAACTATGATATTTCATGAAAACCATATTTATAAACAACGCTTTTAATTATTTTGAGTCAAAAGCATTTTGAATAGTGTAAACTCATTTTCTCCAAATAGCTATTTCAAAATCATGTCGAAAAAATATTTGCCGTGGCTATAATACATAAAAAACAGGCCAAAATGTCATTACCATAACTCGAAGCACTTAAAAATTTCATTTCTAGCGGCTTATTCTGCCTATGTGATAACTTTTTAATTTTTTTAGGATGTGTTTTCCAATAATCTGATTTTTTAGCACCCTTTCTAGTAGTTTAGGACGATAAAAAAAATTTTTGAATGTGTAAAAGGCGTTTTAATTTTGAAGCGTAGTTTTGACACTTTTGAATTGCGCGAGATAAATGATATAGTAGGGCCAAGTGGTCCATTCTCTGACAATTGAATTTTACCATTTTTTAGATTAGAGCGAACAGGCATAACAATCAATTGTTTTTTCAACTAGAAATTCGAATGCGCCTGGTCGTAGTGTCATCGTGAACATATACAGAGTTCTCCTGTCTAAAATAAGCGGTCATTACTGTAATGCCCCTAGTCTTGAAAGTATTTAAAATTATCAATCAGGTGACTAAAGTGTACGAAGGCAACAAGTGTGCACATGTACTAAACTAAATTTCGTTAAAAAATTTTGAAAATCCTATTTCACACATCAAAATATCCCGTTTTTTGTGAAAGGACCCATATACACACTGAACTCGGAAAGCAACGCTGATGTACTCCCGAAGTGCCGAGTGCCTAGAGTAGGACGTAGTGCACTATCTAAAATTGCAAAAGATTGTTTTTCTACATTGCTTAGCTCTGTCCCAGTAGAGCGATTATTTTCGGCAGCGCCTGGCATAGTCTTAAACAAAAGGTGTTCATTAAATTATGAGTCGGAAGTTCTTGAGGTTTCTATTCAGGAAAAGAAATTAAAATATAATATTTTCGGCAAATAATGATCAATTTTCTATCACATCGGAGTGTGTGAAAATTTTTTTTTGCACCGTCATAGGTGAAATATTGTCAACGTCACCTCAAACAGCTGATTAATCGTCCGAACAAAACTATTTTGTACGGCATCGGTCGAATTTGAAAGTTATAATATTGATCACGATGACAGGTCAGTTAAAAAATCACTGCACCTTATATCTTAAAGATTTAAGTTGATGTTAATTTAAAAAAAAATTGGATGAAAACCGTTCCATCAGCTCATCGGTGAACAGGATGTACGTATGTATGCGATTAGGCGTGTTCGGTGGTAAAATTTCTTAATAAACATTATAATTCTCTGCGCCCGATTATTGTAGCTGATTCGCATTGCTCTGGCTGATGGAGCCTATCGTCCCTTTGCTTTTCGAGATAAGTGCGCTTGCAACGAAAAATGATCGAGCGCGGGATTTCGGCGAAACGAGTCGTCGTCGGCGAGAAATATAGGGCACAATACGGCGCAGTATCTGCGGGCTTGTTCGCGGCGTATCTAATCGGGATCGCGGATCGCGGATAATAACTCTTCTAATCGCTGGCTTTGCATAAGCCAGGCGGGCCCTTGGGATCAATTTTGCGCGACGTTGAGCCCGCGATTGGGATCTCGAGTGTGCAGGTAGTATAATGGAATCGGTCGGCGATGATCGATTTGGTTCCGGGCGAAAAGAAGAAGGAAAAGAAGGGATGGTTTTTCTCTATTTGTCCTGTCCTGCACGCGATAGTCGGATCGCTGATGGAGCCTTCTATATTTGTGCTGTTGTCGGTTTGGTTGAAATGCAGCTGGCTATCTCACTCGGTCCGTATTGAAAAAGGTGGATATTTGAAGATATTTGCGCTGAGATATTTGCAAATGACAGAATCTGTCATTTCATGTGTAGGCAAATTGATGGAGAACTTTATGAAGCTACTTCATTCGAGAGTTGATTGGCTTGGACTGATCGTTAATTTTTTTTTTTTTAACTTACGAATCTCGATAGTTTCAATCAAGTTTAAACGAGCGTTAGAATATTACAAACAAGTTGATTTAATTATAATCAAAAGACTCCTGAGCAAGATTAATTGATGTTTGAAGAAGCGTTAAAAGCGTACGTATATTACCTGCTGATAAAATATCGCGTCGACAATGACTTTGGCTAAAATTTCCACGCAAAGCTCGGAAAAATGTAATTTTCAAATTTCGATTTCGTTCCATGAATAACGAGAGTAAGTGCAAGGTACAGAAAACATTCAATCGAACAAAAGAAAAAACCCAAAACCCGCTTATCTTCGGCACAACTGCCTTGGTTGGGAAGAAAGACGAAAAAAAAAAAAAAAAACTTCCCCGACGGAGAAGCGCACCCCCCCCCGCGGGGCGCCCCCCCCCCCGTGTACTATCGCGCGATAAATTTGTCAGCGCCGCGCCGCGTCGGGGAAGCCAGAGTCCCGAAAAGAGCGTTTCTCCGAAGAAGCTTCCCATCATCGCGCGCGCAGAGCCCCCCCCCCACGGGCGTAAATCACCCTACCCAACGGACGGACCATCCCCTCGGACTTCCCGCGTGTACCGCGATACGTACGAGCGGATGTATCCCCATTGGATCGGCGACTCGGCACATCATCGTCTCGCCCACCGCGAGCTCACGTCCATTCGCAATACGGACGCGCTCACGCGCATACACACGCGCGACAAGCAGGGCGCGCGTACTCGTTCACGCGTGCACCAAAGTACATCGTGCGAGCGGCTCGCCGTCCGCGTCTCGCGCGCTCTCGCGGTGATGTTTACGCGTACACGAGTCGCGGAGGTATTACACGCGCCGGTGGTAATATGGGCTTGAGCCGGCATTCGCGCGTGCTCATGCAAGTATGTAGGGATGCAGTGCGGGGGCTCTTTGGCGTACACGGGAATCCGTTTTTTTTTTTTTTTTTTTTTTTTTTTTTTTTTTTTTTTTTTTTTTTTTTTCTTTTTTTTCTTTTATGCAAAAGTTTGATCTGCGAACGAAATATCCATGTACACGGTTATTGTTCACAGTCGGGGTGATCGGGGGTGATCAGGGTGATCTGCCATAGAACTGTTGTTGCACGTATGATTTTGACAACTTGATTTAAATTTATTGGAAAAGTTGCGATAATATTATTCTAGAGCATAACTAGAATTTTTTTACACTGAAATTCTTAAGTGATATCAGTTTATAAATGATGGTAACCGATGGTTTGAACAAACTGCTGGTCACAACAGTGTATATGATGAATAGTACGGACCGCAACAAAAGGTGATACGATAACTTTTGGTTTCAAAGCGCTACTCTGTTACATTTCTCGTTGTTTTAAATCTATCATGGTTGTATTATCAAGTGCAGGTTTACATTATTTACCCAGAACAATCATACCGGGAACAAATTTTGCATTGAAATCGTAATTTAACTTTTAAGATGGATATAGCACTTGGACGAATCATTCATTGCAAGGATCTATCATTGCAATCGATCAACAATGCATTTACTACCTGTTTATTTCAATCAAATCACAATTAAAACATGATAATCTTTTTTTCATATTTTTCATGCTTAACTTTTCGATGAAAATGTCAAGTTTTTAAAAAAATTGCACGATTCAAACTGCGAAATAACTCTTGTGGTCGATCATAATTATGATGTACATTTGATAAAGTTTTTCGTACAGCACCGTATTTTGTGATATCGTGCGGAAAGATAGCGGAGCTGCGTTATGCAGAGGCAAAAAAAATATTTATGATTCATCCATAGGCAGAATCAACGTGAATCACCTTCACTCAATATAGTTAAAACATAATCGATCCCTGCGCAATAACCGCAAAAAACCCCTTTACGCCACTACACAGTCGTCCACGAAAGGGTTCTCCAGCCAATTATTGTTCCTCAAAATTTGTAGTACAGACAGTAATCCCACACAACGGGCCCCTCGCATCGGTGCACTGCACGCGACCATCCAACCGGAACGACAATTGTTTGCACGTGTTCTCAATGCGCGAGTATGTGGGTACAACGATGCCCCCCCCCGTTAGGTTCACGGATTGGGCGTAACATTAAAGGCCGTGTACAAGAGCCCAAGTTCAAAAGACGGGGTTCATTGAGGATTGATGAGATTTTCGCCGAGCTTTCCCATTCATCGTTCGCTCGTGGTGTATACGGCTTTGTTGACAGCAGAGTAATCTAATCAGAGGCGAACGACGCGGGTGGTTCGCTCTGTCGAACATTATAGGGGAGACCGGGGGATACCGATTGGCCGCGGGGCAAGTTTGCGGCTTGACTGACTATTTATAGTCGTTGTACATGACTGGGATAGCGCTGATTCGTGAGGTTAATTTCAAGCTTTTTAGTCTATTTGAAAAGAATATTTTATCGATCATGTCTTATATTGTGGGTGGATGAACCCTCGCTCATAGCCATGCTTTTAGAACTTGATTCAGCGAAGAATTTTATTTTTTAATCCTAGCTGACTCCTCACTATCTACTGTTGTAATTATCTGAGTAATATTTTTGCGTGGCGGCAATTTTGAATTGTGTTTTCAAGTTTTTGTCGTTATCTTTGGTTCAATATGTTCACACGATACGATCACTTTTTACAAAATCACTCACTGCAGAAACCGTTTTACTTAAAATTACAATCTTAAACTTGATGTAGCCCTTGCACTTCAGTGATCTGTCATTAAAATTTGTATTTGCATCAATTCATAACACGGTACTACCAAAAAATAGTTAGATCGACTATGCTGCATGATTGATATTTTTACCTCGGAAAGGAGAGGTATTATTGCTATTTGAATTGGACAATAAGAAACTTGGTTTCTTGAAGTATACTATTTAGATTTTCCAAAGTAAGTATATTGGTATGATATTGAGTGTACTAGCGAGTCGAACACGAATAGGGTACATTTTCCGTAATCGAGAGAGCAAACGTTTTTGTGCTATATAGGTTAGTACGACGTCTTTCAATACCCCTATATATCTATGATGCCGGTAAGATTTTAAACGCGTTTGTTCACTGCCAAATTCTATCTAAATCGATTATCTTTATTAATTAGAGTGGACAAATTAGGTTGCCATGTTTTTTTATTACAAGAGGATGGAATTCAACCAAAGCATCTATACAAACGCTTCTAAAAAACTTCCGATCATGCAATCTCTTATCGGATAATTCATATTTTTTCGAGCCAAGCAAACAAGATTCCCACCCTCCTAGATTTCCACATCTAAAAATCTTACATTTTGACAGAGATACTAAAGTACGAAGCTAAAGCCATATTTTGATTAGTCACCACACGCTAGGGCTGCCACAAGACAAGACAGTCAAGATTTTTGGAGAGTCTTGTCTCGATCTCGAAAAATGAAGAAAATTTGAGTCTTGTCTTGATCTCGATGATTGTCTCGACGCGATAATTCTTGTCTTGCCTTGTCATTTTCTTGGTCTTGTTTCGAGACTCTTGGTACTCTCGTACGTACTAGGTAATTTTAAATACTTCATCGTCTAAAGTATACTCCCGGCTTTTGAATCGGTAACATCGGCAATAATCAAGGTCTTGTGTATATCCTATACGTTTCAAACGTCGCGAAGCTATCGAAGCGTTAACATCGTGACTGTTTGTTATTGTTTATTTGTACATTGTAATCGCTTGATCA
Source organism: Copidosoma aretas (assembly GCA_030522625.1). Lineage (NCBI taxonomy): Eukaryota > Metazoa > Arthropoda > Insecta > Hymenoptera > Encyrtidae > Copidosoma > Copidosoma aretas. The sequence goes on from JAPYYV010003004.1 coordinate 15,802, forward strand.
TGAAAAGACGTAGATCTGATAGTGAAAATTCAAGTAACAAAAAACGTGCTCAAGAACAAATTAATATGTCTGAACCAGCTGAAAAACCTAAAGACGAAGTGTTGTTAAATGTTAGATATCAAAAAAGTGGATTTGAAAAGTATTTTGTGCATACAACGGGAAGCGATGGAAAATAAGCTGTTTGTCGGAATTTTTTTGAATGATGATTTTATAATTGAATGAATTTTATAATGAATATATTTTTTGATTTGTAAAACTGTCTATTTATTAGTTTTGAAAGAAGTCGTTTGTGAAACTGTCTAGTGATTTGTATTGTAATTTCTACTGTACGGAGTTTTTTTGAATGATGATTTTTTAATTGAATGGATTTTATAATTAATATATTTTTTGATTTGTGAAACTGTCTATTTATTAGTATTATAATTTTATTCTATGGTAATTTTTCGAATGGTAATTTTGTATTTGAATGAATTTAAAAATAAAAGTAATTTTTTAATTTTAGAAACTCTCTCGTGATTTGTATTGTAATTTTATAAGACAAGACAAGACTACGGCAAGATCTTGTGTAATTCATCTGGTCTTTTCTCGATTCTTGTTATCATACTTCTTGTCTTGTCTTTAATCTTGTGACCAACAATCTTGTCTTGATCTTGTCTTGGTTTTTCGAAACAAGACAAGGCAAGAACAATATTTTCTTGACCCTTGCGGCAGTCCTAACCATACCTCACTGATAAAATTCGTCAACGATGTGAGATATTGAGAAAAAAGAATTAGCAAATATCAAAATAGCGAGTTATTGAGAAAACCAAGGAGCAAATAAACATTGACAACGTAACATACTAAATTAAATTCAGATGAATTTCTTCACCCACATTTCTTCATTCATTACAGCTTAAGCGTCTCGCGGAATATAGCCACATAATGGTTTAGTTGATAATAGAAGCTAGCACTGATAAGCTTAGCTGAACAAATGACACGGTTAGAACACTACCTAAACTTCGTGCGGGACTAGCATTTTTTTACGCTTTGAATGTATGAGCTGCTCGAGCACATGGCTGCAACGCCACATACTGAAATTAATAACGAATCGTCTTCGTTGTTAGTTCCAACTCATCGGACTCATCCATCGCATTTGAGCACGTACAATCCAAACACATTTTTGCTGTCTCTTTGATAACATTCAGTTGGTATTTTTTGGTATGTAGCCTTGTACATTGTTTTCTATCATTATTCTGAAAAATCATGCACGCTGAATTATTATTAATTGACTGTAGAACTCGCTGTAGAATCAAGCACCTATGCTGAAGACGATTTTTACATTCTATATATTTGATAAAAAGTATCCTCACATACAAGTTTGAAGTTTTATCTAATAATCATAAACAATTAACAAAGAATAGTTTTATAACACTATCTCTATATCATAGTTTATAACTATACATATAAAATCTAATAAGTATCACTTCATCTACTATACACGAGGCTCAATGTTGATTCTCGAACTTTTGATAAACGTATTTATTTTTTATGATTTTTTCACAATAATCAAACCATTAATTCATCCAGTAAAATAAATTATAATCTTCATTTAATTTGCAAACTCGTAGAATTTATTGATCAATTTTATGTGGATTGGATGGTAAAAGGACGGACTTTTAATTTAGAGATCTATACATAAGTAAAAATATTAAAAAATTATGAAAAAAACAGGTTTTTCTACCTTGGGAGTATTTGAGTGATTGCTGCGCCGCGCCCTCGGTAGGAAAAATAGAGTTCGCCACTAATGCGCATCCGGCCTGGGAGATCATAACAAATATAGTAGTCCAGTGATCGCCCTAGAGAAATGCACATTACTGTCGAAAACTACTATTTTGCCAGTTGCATAAATAAGTTGATATTATACAACAGTGGTATGAATACAAGGGTTTTGTACTTTAAAAAGATACGTATTTTTGCAGCTCTGTGTTAGCAAAAAGAAATTACATTCAATATTCAATATTAATTTAGGGAAATTACAAAAGATTTTCTAAAAACTAAAAATGCTTCTCGTATGAATATTGTAGCCATCGTAAATGTAGAAATAGTGCTTTAAATGTAAGAGCACAGTTTCTGCATGCAAGTAACCTTTTGTTCTGCCTTGTCTTGATAAATCAACTATATGAATGTGAAAGGGCTTTGAGCTCGTGTAAGATGATATAATATTATTTTTCAAACCAGATTTTTGAATTCACCTTATCTAAAGAAAGTTTGTGATAAGTTATAAGTAATACCAAACCACGAATCAATAAGCTTTGTTCCGTGACGATAAATTTTTGAAGATAGAATAAAGTAGGAGCAAAATTAAATATATTGTTCAAGAAATTATGAATTTTAGTAATATACACAACATAAATGTCGTAATAAATAATTTTTTGATAAATATCAATAAATAATTATTCATTATTTATTATTGTACATCCACAGATACTATGATAGAATATGAACCAATGGCTATACAACCGAATCCTCGAAAAATACCAAATTTGAAAAGTCTTATATTTTTTGCTATTTATATGGTAGTTTACATCAGTGTGGCTGTATTTGGTAAGTAACATTTCAAATTTTCTCTGTTAACTGTACAAAGTTTTGTCATGCATGCATATAGCTACATAAAATATTTTCAAAGTGACTATATTTAATAGTATTAGTAAATCTAACGCTACACAAAGTGTTATAAGGTGCTAATTATTCGAAAATGAATTGCAAGATAAAAATATTTTAAAATCATAGCAGCGATTTTTATCTACATTATTAGAAATTTATTTAATTGATAATACTTTGAATTTTTAGCTATTGCAAATTATAGTTTTTCGAAATCCGTAACAAGTCAGTCGAGTCAAAGCCATATCAAAACGACCAACAAGAAGTAAATTATTTTTTTCGTTACTTGTATCCTAACTCATGAATGTACGAACTTTGTAATTTTTATTTTTATTATTACAGTTGGATTATAGTTAGCATTCTTGTACATGCTCCGTTATTGATATTCCTGATAGTGATATCAATATTTTCATTAAGATTTTTATCAAGGATTGTAATAGTAGTAGCCTTGGTCCTCTATTGTTTAAGTGCTGTTGGCAACGTAGTTGGACTTATAGTAATTCCGATTGTAGGAAACGCAATCATTATTTTACCCGTGTTAATACCAACTGCAATACATTTCTGGACCTTATACGTTACACTGTACACGGTATCAAAAATTGGAACTAAATTTATGAGCGAGGTCGTCAGTGAAGCATGCAGGTAAAACTTTATCTTCAATTCGATTAAATGAACTTATCCTATGATAAATATACAAAATTTTATTTTAGGGCTATTATGAAATTTCCTCTGGCAATCATATTCTCCATATTATTTGTCATATTCGTATTTATGGTTGCAACTTTAGGAATTTATGTATCTATTCACATTTCCTCTAATCCAAAATTATCTTTATCACTTTTAATAATTCTCAACTGTTTGAATGTATATGGTACAATATGGCTTTCTTTCGTTATACTTTCATTGTGCCGAATGTTACTTTATAGTACAATCAGTACTTGGTTTTGGACCATGGATAAATCAACAATTCCAGAGACCACAACTTTGAGAAACTTGGCTACAGCTTTCAAGTAAGATTTTAGAATCTAATAATTGAAAAACTCTCGATATAATATTACGTGTAATTATTAAGTCGAGGTTCATTGCAAATGAAAACCTGAATTGATGCATTATAAGTATACATTTTAAAAGATCTATAAATCAAATAACGTGCTGTTAAATTTATGGTCTAACATCGAAAGCAAGTTTAAAATTTGCTCAAAAAATTCTATTAGCTTGTGTAGTGTGAATAGAATAGTAATGAAAAAAATGTGGAACTTAATGTATGAGATGAAAAGTTGTTCAAAATGTGATGGGCTCATTAGTAATGTACCGAGATATATATGAGCAATTAATTTAGAAAATCGATTTGTCCACTGGCTGTTTTGGGGCTGATTTTTCCAGAATTTTTCTTTAATGTAGTCTCGTGACTTCCCTTGCGAAATTGCAAAAAAGTAAGATGAAAAAAGCCAAGCCGATGCTACGTTGGATAGAAATCAATCACAATAAGGGTTGCGTACAAAAAATACAGTAAGGGTTAAAAAAAAATACCGACAGACAGCTGATTACGACCCCAAATAAATATTTTAATACCTTTGGCCCACCATCAGTAGCATAAATGTGATTAAAGTTGAAAAGAAAAAAATGTTAGTATAACATTTGAAAACATGTACTAAAGAAATAATTTTGAAGAAGCAATAAAAACCAATTTTTAAATAGTATCAATGTATCGCATCAATTAATTAATCGAGAAGGCTTTAAATGCATGTACCAATAATTTATAAATAATTTGATAAAAAATATATACATTAATACTGTTCAATTGCAGATGTACAGGGACAGCTGCTTACGGATCATCTATTTGGATTATATTTCCAGTGGTGTATACAATGATGAAAAATATTGCCCATCAAACATGCAAGTTTCACCATAATTTCTTCGTCATGATTTCATGCTGGTGGAATATATTTATAACAGTATCATTAATCAGCGTTGGAGTAACCGCTGGACATGGCGAGAGCTTTAAAAAATCAGCCGATAGAGTTTACCAGATGTCCTTACGTAGCCCACTGCGCTTCTATTCTATTATTACGGTAAAGATTTCATCTCTTATGAACTAACGTAGTATTATGTAATTATATACATGCATACTCTTAACATGGACATTAAAATTTACTTTTGGACGCCAAAAAATTTAAATTTGGTCAGTAAACAAGTTGTTATTGCACACTTTTCAGGCATTTGCTTGCTGCGTTGCAGTCTCTTTAGCAATTGTTTCTCCAATAGCTAGCATTATTCCTGTAGTTATGCATAATGTAAATTATGAATTGCCAGTTGCGGCAACTGTTACCACTATAATGTCGATTTTCGTTATGGTGTTGTCAATAATAGTAATTCTTCATGCAGCCGTGACCTCAATATTTTTCTGTATTTCAGAAGATTTTGAACAGTATAAAAGGGATACAAGTAGAACATGCTTTATGAAACCTAACATATTATACTTGATGATGCAGGACGAATGAGAATCTTAATAAAATTGTAATGCTTATTCCGTGTTTTATATAGAGGGTATATGACACCGTTAAATGGCTTTTTATTTTCGTAATAAAGAAACACAACTTATGATATATTTGTACATATATATGTATTTATTTAAGTTTCCATGGGTTTAGTGAGAAATTTGAAAATGTATGAGATGTCTGCTATTAGCCACAGTGTACGTCTCGCCTCTTCAGACTCAGTTTTTTTAATCTAAAACTCTGTTTCTCTTATAGAAAGTAGAAATTCGAATGCTCACTGTGTATTAAGAAGAAATACGTGCCTTTTTGTTAAAATATTCCCTTCCCATGAGCGCATCTGACAATACGGATAACTAGCATACACATTTTTATCGGGGTTTAGTTGCAAAAATATTTTTCTTATCTTAGGTACGAATATACCTAGACGATATGAATTTTTTTGTTCTGTATGAGCCTATAGGAATAAGGGACTTTTTTAAAGACTATATTTGTACATTCCTAATAAAACCTGTTAATAACAAAGAATTGGCTACTTGGATCGTAACCCACCGTAAAAAAAATCGTCTTCAGCGAGCAAAGAAACGTTAAAAAATGTTGGTGGGTCCATCTGAATTGAAAAGACTATGGCACTCAACCAGGCTTGATAGCTATACATAAAATTGAACATTTTGGACACAAAAATATTTAAGGAAAAGTATAACAGCATTATTGTCAGAGTCATCGATTAGAAATAGACTCCATTTAGCATATTTTTGGTGATAAGATAGTACGTGCTCGTTATTTACTAAATTCTACGTACATTTGTTAATTATCAAGAGTGAAAGAACTAGAAGAAAATTCATTAAAACAATATTAAAGTATTTTTGTTTGAAAAGGAAAATTCTTTAAAATTTTTCCATGCAAGTACTGTTCGTCTCAATGACGATATTTTGGGGGAAAACTCGACTACAGCACGAATTTCACACGAAGTGGCTCACAGTGTACATTGTATTTCACGTATTTGTAATAATTTTACTTCAGACATCTATGACTTTTGGGATACATTACTTTTATCCTGAACATTATCGCCAGCTTAATACCTTACCAGTTGCATTCGGGTGAAAGTACGTTGGAGTAATTGAACGTAACAGTGAAGTAATGCTGATCTAAAAATCAACAAATCTTGAATAAAAGTATAAATCTAAAACCAAGACACTATAAGTAGAAATAACAACATGTTCCTTAAAATCTCGTAGAATAATAGATGACGAGTATTTTTATCATAACGGAATGAAGTTTAACAAAATCCTTATTAATGCTTCTCAAAATCTGATTACGCTTTTTTAAAAAATTTACACACTTTGAAACAAGTAGGTAAAAACTTAGCCCTCCAGATATCTTGAAACCCTAAATTTTGATAGAGGTACTAAAGTTCCAAGAATTTCAGTTGGTGCTTAATTTCGATTGGTCGTCTCATTCGCTGATATCATGAAGCAACAATCATTATTTGAGTAAGTATGCTTCTTTAGGGGTTGAAGGACAAGGTCTGACAAATGACTTAAAAGTCACAGTATGTTTGAGCTCTAATGCGTCAAAAAATTTTCCGTATTCGTAAGTACCTTAACTTCTGTAGTGATAGAGTTATAAGGATAAAGAAGTAGCAAATATCAGAATAGAGAGTTATTGAGTAACACAAGGAGCAAATAAACATCATCAACAAACAGACTATATAAAATTTAGATGAATTTCTTTTCCCACTTTTCTTTATTCACTACAGTTTAAGTGTCTCGCTGAATATAGCTATATAATGGTTCAGTTGATAGTATAGGCTAGCACTGATTAGTTTACCTGAACAAACAAACGACACGGCTAGAACACTACCTAAACTGCGTGCGGGACTAGCATTTTTTTACGCTTTGAATGTATGAGCTGCTCGAGCGCATGGCTGCTACGCCATATACTGAAGATTAATAACGAATTCGTCTTCGTTGTTCCAACTCTTCGGACTCATCGATCGTATCATAGCAAGCGGAGTCTAAACACATTTTGCTGGCTCTTCAATAATATTCAGGTTGGTTTTGGTACATATATTACATAGTAGATAAGATGAAAAGTATTCCAGTTTTTTACTTTGAAGTTTAATTACGCACTGATAATCATGAAGTAAAATTGTAAAGTAATCATAAACAGAGGATAGAATTGTAATTTTTCTCTGCATGGTATGGTTTTTCACTGCATAAAAAATTAAATGATTAGTATTATTGTATCAACTTTAACAAATGACATCATCAGTTGACTTACTCCGAGTTAGTCGTTGGGGAGTTGAGCTAGTTCGGATGTCACTTTAACAAATTATTATGTGAGATAGTGCTACTAGAGCGTTGATGGGCTGTTGCTTCAACCAATTTAGGTTGATAAAATTTAAAACAGCAAGTACAACAAAACAGCCTGACTTGCATGGAGCCAATATACTAATAATCATGAAAAATAACTCTTTTAACAAATTTCGTTAATTAATCTTCATTTTTTTCAAATATTATGTATGACAAAATTAGAAGAATCAGTTTTTTGCTATTACATCTCCAGCTTAGGGCTTATGTATGATGAAAAAAGGTTGTGGATTTCATAAAAATATACCATCTTTCTAATACATAAGATTTGTCTAAAATATAGTTTCGTGAGTATTGATGTGAAAAAACATCGAAAAATAGTAGTTATTTGTCTTTTAAAATTTTACAACAAAATCATCAATGCAGGGCTTAAAAAAATATAGTTCTTTTTAGTAACATTATTATTTTATTAAGGTAATTTTGGATTCGGAAAAAGTTTTAGATATGAATTTAGGAAAATTTAAAAATATTTGTAATAAACTTCAGATGCTTGATATATAATTACTGCGGTTATACTTTTACTACAGTAAAAAATGTAGCAATCGTGTCTGAAATGCAAAAATTTAGTTTTATGCTACATAAATTTATCAACATGTGTTATTTTGTTTTAATGGATAAACTAAGTAAAATGACTATGAGCTTTTCATGATAATACAACAATATAATTTTTAAAGTTGCCCTTTAAAACCTACTTGAACAAAAGAATTCCGTATATAAGCTCCAAGTAATCAGATTACAAATCCATCGGAATTATTTACATGACGTAATTATTTAAGATAGGATAAAGTACTTTTAGAATAAGTATTTTAGTAAAAGGAGAAAAATCAACTATATTGTTCGAAAGTTCGAAAAGTATTAAATTTAAATAAAATATAGAACACGTACATCATAATTAATAAATATGTTATAAAGTTTCATATTATATCTTTTATTTATTGGTTTTCATTATGCGTTCGCAGATATTATGGCAGAAACACATCAAACAATGCCCATGCAAGCTATTATTCCAAAACTACCCAATTTAAGAAGTCTCTTATTTTTTGCTATTTATATGGTAGTTTATGCGGGTGTGGCGATATTTGGTAAGTAATATTTTCAAACGTTTGTATTAAATGCAACAATTTTTTCTTTAACTGTATAACATAGATGTTCAAGGTTATCATATTCAAAGTAAATCTTTTAATAAGCTAAATAACGTATTATGATGTACAAATAATTCAAAGAACTTTTGCTGGATGAAAATATTTCAAACTGAAAACAGCCATTTTTCACTTTATTTTTATAAATTCCTTTACTGCATGAGACATTGAATTTTCAGCTTTGATAACTGGGTATCGTGCACAACCTTCAATAAACCGATGGAGAGAAAGCTACGCATACATCGAGTCACATACTATCAACTACGGGTAGATTATTTTCTTTATTATTTTTTTTGTAACGCTATAAATGTATAAACTTTGTACTATTTTTTATTCCTGTAGATATATCGCAATGGGCATATTTGGCAATGGTTTTCTGTCAATACTGCTGACAGTGGCGTTTATATTTTTATTAAGATTTTTGTCAAGGATTGTAATAGTAGTAGCGTTGGTCATCTATTGTTTAAGTGCTGTAGTCAACATAATTGGGCTTATAGTAATTCCAATTGTAGGAGATGCAAATATTCTTTTACCCGTGTTAATACCAACTGCAATACATTTCTGGACCTTATACGTTACACTATACACAGTGTGGAAAATCGGAACTACATTTATGAGCGAGATTGTGAGCGAATCATGCAAGTAAGTCGTTTTTTCTAATTTGATTCTGTAGACTCTTTAATAAACATAAACAATTTTTCTTCTTTTAGGGCTGTTTTAAAATTTCCTCTAGCAATCTTATATTCTGTATTGTTTTCTATACTAGTATCGATGGTTATAGCTTTGGGATATAATGTATGTGTTTATATTCATTTCAACCCAAGAATTAATTCATTATCTCGGATAATTCTCCAGTGTTTGAATATCTATGGTACAGTATGGCTTTCTTCAGTTATATGCTTATTGAGCCATATGGTACTTTACGGAACACTAAGTACTTGGTTTTGGACCAGGAATAAATCAACAATTCCGAAGAACACACCTTCGAATTATTTGATCAAAGCTTTCAGGTAAGATATAAAAGTTTTTTTGTTTTAAAAAATCTTATATGTAATGTCTAGATCATTAACGAATGAAAATTAGACTTTTATCATAGTAATAATATAATTTAAAAATAAAAAAAATGAAATAATGCAGTGTTAAAGTCGGTATAACTCACAATTTGAGCCAACTCCAAATTTTTTCAAAAGTCATGTGTTATTATTCAAAGGTAATACGTATTTGAACCCTGATCTTAAATTGAAAAGTAAAGCTTAAGTGGAGTGAAAGCAAAAGTAATAGAAAAGGGGATGATTAGATAAATAAGATAATTTTATTTCACTAGCGATAGGACTCATCAGTAATGAACCAGGATATTTGGAAATTGATATAAACAATAGAGCATTTGCGTGCATCCTAAACAAAATTTATTTCAGTTCTTTACGTAGATTTATTTCGTTTTTTTTTTTTTTTCTTATAATTTTTCATTACGGATTTATTGTAAAAAAAATAATGAAAACCACTCATTTTGTTTAACATTTTGAACGCTCCGGAAAAAGTTGAACGTTCCTAAGGGTTGCCGAATGTGACGTCATGATATTCGTCAATTAAAAGCAAATGCTGTATTATTGTACAGAGCAGTGCGTTTTATGGTTACAGTTGTACAAACAAGCTAGCCAGAAAAAAAAAATATTAATTTTTTTTTTTCTAAATTTTATGAATTCTTAAACAAATTATTAATTGTTTGAAGTCTTAATGTGATACAAATTTGTTTATATACATACACTATCATGCATATTTTGTCGATACAAATTTTTTTTTCCATGCAAATACTCTATTGATTGGGACTGTTTTTAGGAGATTTTTTTTCCCGGAAACTTTACTTAAATGTAGATCCGTAATTTTATTATCCAATAGGTATTGAAGGCTAACAGGAAATAGCTGTAAATATGACAAAAAAAGCCAAACCTATGCTCCGTCAGTCCTGGAGATAGAGTCTGATCAATAATTTTTGATCCTCAGAATATACTGTATTGCCAGATAACGCCTGGACAGTAATGTCCGAGGTCTACGAGAAACCTGCACTAAATATACACATAGAGTGAATTGCCCAATTACTGGTAGGCGGTGAGAAACTGGGAAATTCACCCTTAAGTATAAAATAAAAGGTAACGCAGTCTTTTCGGTCACATACACTGTAGTCAGGGCTTGAAAAATAAATAACTCATACTGACGTTTTATAACCGCTAAACCGCTAATATATAATATAATAGATTAAACTTCATAATGTCAACAGCATAAGTCTATTAAGTGGTTGAAGTAAAAAAAAAGATAATCCAACATAGAGAACGTTCAATATTATATGTATAACCAATCACGAAGTAGTGTAATTCATTGATAAAACGATGTTGAAGGCTGGAAGTCTGTATAGTAATAACTAATAAATGATTCAACAGAAATATATGACATAATACTGTTTGATTTCAGGTGTATAGGAACAGCTGCTTACGTATCGTCCATACTACCAGTGGTGCATGCAATGATGAAAAATATTGCTCATCTAATATGCAAGTATCACGATAATATCTTTGTCATGATTTCATGCTGGTGTAATATACTTACAACATTACCGCACACCAGCATTGGAGTCGTCGTTACTCATGGCGAGAGCTTTGAAAAATCAGCTGATAGAGTTTGCCAGACGACCTTACGTATTCCACTGCGCTTCTTTTCTGTTATTACGGTAATCATTCATTAACTTGTGAACTGATATGATAATTGTACAAATGCACACATACATATCCACACACATAGCATGGACCGTCAAACTTTTTTTTTTCATGTTAAAAAATTTAAATTTGTTTTATAACAAATTATTGTACATTTTTTAGGCATCTTCTTGCTGCGCTGTAGTTTCTTTAGCAGTTGGTTCTGGAATAAGTAACATTATTCCTGGAGTTATTTGTGCTGTAAATCATCAATTGACAAAAGAAGCATGTGTTATTGCTATGGTTTCGATGCTTGTTATGATGTCGTCAATAGTAGTAATCCTTCATGCAGCCGTGACCGCAATATTTTTTTGTATTTCGGAAGATTTCGAACACTATAAACGAGATACAAGTAGAACATGCTTTATGAAATCTAATATATTACACTTGATGATGCAGGACGAATAAGAATCATAATAAAATTGTAATGCTTATTGCATGTTTTAGAGTGTATGACACAGTTAAATGACTTTTTATTTTCGTAATAAAGAAACACAACTAATAATGTATTTGTGTATACTTGTATTTATTTAAGTATATATGCTGTTGGTGTTAAAATTGACGATGTAGTATAATTAGTATGTTAGATACATGACAAAAAATGTTTGTGCAATAGTGAAAATTTGATAAAACTGTTTTTATCCTTTGTTTGTCAGAAGAAACTCTAAATACTCTTATCGACAAACTCAAAATACATTTTGTAATAATGAACCAAATTATTGAGCAAAGCTATTTAAAGAGTTTGAAGTACGAGCAAGGGAAAAATTATTTATGATTGTCTCTTCTAGCGAATTTTCTCGCGAATTTGCAGACCTTAAAGTATTTTTTTATCTTTCTCAATGACAAAAAAATTTTAATGTCTTATTTTTTATCTATATGTGTATCATTCTGACCATGCACATAAGTATAATTGTGTGGTGAACAGTTTATAATAGTGTAAATTTGATCACGAGAATATTTTTCGTATTCAAATTTTTGGTGACATTTCAATTTTGTACAACTCGTCAATAACTTTTACATATTTCAATCGCTCTTTCATTATGTTATTCATTAATTTCTGTATTAAAAAATCCTGTTTCGTAAAGTAAACCTTCCTAATAGATATACAAATTACATTTTATCGTAGTGTATCAGCCACCGTTTACAACATCATTCTTTGTTTTCTGCTTCGAATTCATAACCCTTGTGTTCTACAAAATTTTATGAATATTCATAGGTTTTGAAATGTATTTGGTCTTGGAAATATTTTTACTATAGTTACATATTTTTCTAGCCTCCATTATATAATACAACTAATAATCATCACAAACTTTTTCCTTCCAACTACAAACACAAAGATAATTACTACAATTTTTGATTGCCAAAATTTATTTATATTCAATATATTCAAGGAAATATGCAAGGATGTACTTTGCAACGAACAGAATATGTTTTTTCAGTACAGAACACCTACCAATAATTTGCTCTAGATTTCTTGTGATAGCATACATAGAAACAACGATATCGCAACATAATATATGAAAATTTCGCGCCGTCAGCCTCTATCAGTAACTATACAGTTTCTTATTGTTTATTAAAAAAAGGAAGCAAAATCAGCAAAACTTAATATTGTATGCCCTGTATACCATCATTATCTATTACTGTTCAAAGTTTAAATTTAATACGTGAACGACAACTTGACTCCAAACTTTGTACAGCAATAAATAATGATGTTATCTAGGGCATAAGATCTTGGGTTTTGCTGATTTTTGCTTTCATTTTTTGATGAACAATAAAAAACTGTATAGTTACCGACAGAGCCTGACGGCGCGAAATTTAAATTCAAAATCTACTTTTCCATCTCTTTAACGTAAATACACCATTGTAGTTCAATGTTGACACGATATTTTTCGTACGTTATGCATGGAAATATTATTCCTTGTTATTTAAGCAATATTATTGTTATTATGGAACGTATTCTTCTGACGTGTAATTTGTATTCTGCCAAAAAGAAGGGGAAAAGAAGAAGTTAGCGACAGGCAAGAGTCCTGATGACATGTGTTCCGCTAACTTTTAAAAAGAAATATTTATTTTTTAAATCACAGAGAAAACAAATTGAATCTTCTAATAAATGCATGCATGAGTGGATACTATTTAATATCACATTGATGTGCTGTAATTTAAATACAATATTTATAAAAAAACTGTGTGTATTGTAGATCGGTTGTCCTGCAAATTTATTAAACCCATGAGTAGACTACTTATTATTGTGAAATAATTATTAGAATAAAAATAATTTAATAAAATACTGTTTTATAGACATATATCATGGACCTTTAAACATTTTTTTGTCGAAAAATTCAAATGTGTTTGGTAAACAAATGATTGTACATTTTTTAGGCATTTTATTGCTGCGACAGAGTTTCTCTAGCAGTTGGTTTTCCAATATATTGTTTTATAGTTATCCGTTCACTGTAAATCAAAGTATTGCTACACTATAAGTCTAGTTGAAAACTAATATAGTTTGAAAGAAACTAAGTCGATTTATTAAGGTTAAATCATAATCTCATGCCGAAAAAAGGATGTAAAGCCAGTGATCTAGTAAAAACAGCGCAATTATACCGATATTATTTGAGAAATATTAACTTATAATAAAGCGTTTGGAAACTGTCATGAATTTGAAATATCTGATGTAGTTTTATATGTAATAATCGTTAATTCCTGAATTAGTACTTATTTTCGTGAATTTGTATTTTATAATTTATTGTGAGCAATGTGTAGTACAAATTACAGTAAAAATAATATATTTGACTGAGACTTTATTTTATAGAGCTGTGTCATAATTTCATCAAATTTTGTCCGTCAAAAACAACAAAATTTGAATGCTTATCGAAATCTCTTGAGATTAATTAAAATTATCAAAATTTAACTTCATGTATTTTACTGTATAATTTTCTTAAATAATCTTTCGAAGGACAACATTTATAATATAATAAATAGTATTATTTTGTGTGTCACTTATTCAAAGTAATAAAAAGCAATAACATAATAACCCTAACTTTTTTTAATCTTTTATGTAATGAGTGCGTTAGACGATTGTCAAATAACTAAATGAACAGTAAATTTTTAAGTTACTACAAAAATTAACGATTTTGTGCAAAATCAGTACGGCAGAATTATATGTTAATATACGTTGTGTCCAAATCAGGCACATCTTCATAATTTGACTAAGATATAAGTAGAAAAATTAGAGCAAAAAAATTACGAAATCGTATATACTTATTTGACACTTTGATCACTAAACTAAACTTTTCTATTCTGTCATAAAGTGAGCATAAAGAATTTTAGTGAATGCGGGCCAAGATGCTTCGCCTCCTGGTGATGAAAATCGAGTATTATACATTGCACCTGCTACAGACTCGAGTGCGCAAGAGTGAAGCATCTTGTCCTTTGTGTCAAAAAATATCGTGTAACACACTAGAGTGACATGATTCAACCTGCCTCGGGCCCTTACGTTACACTCTTGACTATTCAAGTTATTTTTATTTTTACCCATAGTTGACTGAATTTTTTGTGATTAAAAAATTCGGTGAAAAAAATCTAATGCATCATAGTTCTTGATATCAATAAATATATACGTATATTCCAAACCAAAGCAAAAAATGATTGATTTTCATTTCGGTAGACATTTTTAGAGGACTTTTGAATTAAAAACTAGATAATGATGCACATTTAGTCGTCCTCTTTCTTTTAACAAATCACCAATAATTCTCTTATTGACCAACGTTTTTAATTTTTATAACAGATTTCCAATATGTTCAAATTGTCAAAAAGTTGTACAATTACGCTCTTTTACTAGAGCTTCATATAACGATATTTTATCAATTTAATTTTTCGAGACGATATCGATGTTAACAATGCGAGAATATCGATAATATTGATCTCGACAATTTATTTAATTTAATTTTGAAAATAAAAATAATGCTAAGTAATTGAGAAAGTTTGCTCTTATACAATATTTAAGAATATTATTACTTGGTGTTGTAAATAAATCATTTAATTAAAATTGCAATATTTCACAAGTGTATTCTGTCGATCTTCCAGAAAGGCACTTAAAACACAGAGACTTGTTTGCTGTTTTTTTTTCGATTCCAATTTTTCAAAGCTTAAATTATTCCTTACACCTTCAGTGGAAGCGAGCTGAAGTTTCGCAATACGGCACCTGCCGGCCGACATATTTTCATTAAGAACGTTCCTAGAGATAACTTGTGTCATGGATTTTCGTTTCATTTTATAGCTTTTCCTAAGTCTAAATATTTATTTTGTTTTCTTGTAATTTCGATATTTCACCCCTCTCTCCCTTTTTAGATACAAAAACTAAAATTTTAGATTTTTCAATATTCTCGATATCGATACGATATTTTTCTTGACGATAACGAGACGATATTGCTGTTAACGATATTTGTCAAGATCGAAATCAATACTCGGCAAAATATCGTATCGTCTCGATATCGTGAAGCTCTATCTTTTACAATCCTCTCGAACCCCCGAATCCAATAAAAAAATTAATTTATAGCTACAAACCTAAGACTAACACAAGTGAACCAACAAAATCATCACAAAGATACTATATGCTATGCGCTTGAAGAAAAAAAAGTTTTCTATTCCAAGCAAGATCTCAAGATGCCCGCATGCATGAAAAATGCTTCGCGAACCTCCCCACCACGACCACAATCCCTCAACCTCAGCACTCGACAACAATTAAAATTCTACATCCAACCACGCACACCTCAAGGCAACCAGAGAGCGAAGAAACGCTCGGAAGGGCTGCAGTTATACTTCACCCAATCAAGAGCCCCCGGCCGCGAAGAAAACTCCCGTAGGACCCCACCCGCGACCCGCCCCGCAAGATCGCCCGGAGATACCCGCGATGCGACCATTCCCCGGCCCCCCTCGGCTTGATCCTCTCCGGATTAATAATCCCTTTCTCCCCGCGCGCGTGTTTGCGTACACGCGCGCGCGGGGCGGCCGAAACGAGTGACGCGCCGCATTCCTCATCTGCACCGCTGCGGGTGTGCAAGCAGGGGGGGTGGGGGGGGGGGGGGATAAACGGGGGGAAAAATGTGCGCGCCCGTTGTTACCTTCCCCGCGCGCGCGGCCGTAATCCACACGAGAAAAATGTGCTCGCCCTTTGATATCTTCACCGCGCGCGCGGCCGTAATTCAAACGAGCTGCCCGGGCATCCGCGAGCGCGAAAATTTCGGGGCTGCCGCACAGTGGGTCCGGACTGACTTTTTTTGTTCAACATTATCTAGGGACCGTATTTTTCAACCGATTTTAGTTTTTATTTTTTTATTTACAAACACCAGAAGATTTAGAAAAGATGTTTGGAAGCCGAACTGCTAAAAGAGATTTTGTGTTATTTTTATTGAACGATGAAAGCGCAGAAAAGACTACTCATTATTAAGTTGTTGAGTGAAAAAAATTAATTGTTTTTTCTGCTGATTCGGCTGCCACAAACGATTCACAAACCATTTTAGCTTGGAAAAAGAATAAAATCTGGTAAAGGTTGAGATTTGTGATCTTTGACAAAAAAAGTCAGTTCACCACACTTAGCCCAAACTGACTTTTTTGGTTCAAAATTACCCAGAGACCGACCACACATCTCAAGCGATCTTGAATTAACTTTTTGTTCTTCTTTTTTAAGCTTAGATGATCTAGAAATTATCTTCAAATGCCGAATTCTTAGAACAAAATTTTTATTTTTTTTTATTTGACAACTGAATAATGTGTACTCAATGACTTTTTTTTGTTCACACATTGTTCAATAAAAAGAAAAGAAATTGTTTTTAGCGAATTCGGCTTGCACAGATCTTTTATCAATCTTCCCATCTTTTTAATGAAAAAAGAAAAACTGTTATCGGTGGCAAATTATGGTCTCCAGATAATTTTGAACAAAAACAATCAGTTTGGGCGCACTGTGTGCCGTCGCGAAGGTACACTCGCACCGCGCTCGTTGCGCTCTTGTATATGCAAGGATGGGCGCGAGAGGTGCAAGGGCCGAGGGAAAATTGCGGGGAGCGCGTCGAGCGCTTTATTCGCGCGTTTGGGGTATCTGAGCGTTATTTTCTAGT
This sequence comes from Copidosoma aretas, assembly GCA_030522625.1. Taxonomy (NCBI): domain Eukaryota; kingdom Metazoa; phylum Arthropoda; class Insecta; order Hymenoptera; family Encyrtidae; genus Copidosoma; species Copidosoma aretas. The sequence goes on from JAPYYV010003004.1 coordinate 33,308, forward strand.
AACGGCTCACGCGTAATGTGAGGTTTTATACCGCATGGGCTTCGTCACGAGAGATCGTAAAATAAATTGTTTCTTCGAAATTGGACATTTTTTTTATCTCTGTTGTTGGTGTACTTATAGTACCAGAGATTCGCATCAGATGGTATCTCGGTTGGGTGGCGTTTCTTCGGTATGCGCGGATTGAAATATGTATGTTGGATGGGCGTGGGGATTTTTTTTATTACCCTCGATACGGCGAGCTTCAAGGTTATCTTGTTAGTCTGTATTCGATAAGATCGCTGCGATCAATTTTGGAGTAAAAGTGCTGCGGGCCTGAGCATTAGTTTGCCTCGGCGAGCTTTTAATTGAAATTAAAAATTTGTATCTTACATTTGTTTTGAGCTTTTGCAAATGTGGTGTAATTGGTAGACGAAGTTTTGGTGATTCTTATTTGCTCATTCAGTAAGATTACTTTCTAAATTTGGAAATAGTAAAAAACCACTATTCCAAAGATATAGGTGTACAGCGAGGAAAATGAAAAAAATATAATTACTTTGGAGTCAATCAAAATTGTACAATGTCATGAGTAAAAATGAAATATTGTAAAGGAAAATATATCATACAGTTATGTGCAGTCGTCATTTATTAGTTATTGAAATCAAATTCAGTAAGTTAGTAACTTAATGATTACTAAATACTATTTCTACAGCATCGAGTTTCCAACGTTTCTTGATTTCTATTGTAGAAATTAAAAAAAAAAGATGCCAAGCTGAATACAATCTCCAATTTTACCCAGGTTACAGGCAAGTATTTTTTTAAAAAACACTATTGGAATCGATTCCGAGAGATACATAAATAAATGAATCTCGGTATCACGATCAATCTTGGCAGAATCCTACTCAACGAAAACCTAAGTCCATAATCCAACTCATACAATAAAAATATTCTTGACTAAATGAACCACGCCCTAAGCGGTTTTCTAAGAAAAAAAAATACATCAACATTTTCGAACATCCTCATGCGCGATACCACCCTCTCACCACAGCGGCCCAGATCCCCGCGCGCACGGCTCAATTAACCCCGCGCCGACGCGCAAAATTAATCGCAGACCCCAATCGGCCGCAAGCACGGCGCGCTGATCCCCGAATGAGCACGCGAGCGGAGAAGAATAATCGGGCCGCGAGAGACGCGGATTCATAATACTCATTCCGCTGGTGGTGGCCCGGAGGTCGTCGTTATAATACTATGCAGGAACAAAAAGAGCCCCCGTAGTACACCCATACCGCGGGCACACTCGCCATTTATACCGAGTCCGGGAGAGAAACAAGAAAAAGAGCAAAGAAGAAAAGGAGCCGAGCCGAGAGACGAACGAACGAAAGAAAGGGAGGACCGCGCCCGGGGAGAAAGAGGCGAGGAGGCAATATTCGGCTGTGGCGGCGGGGAGGGGGGCGCTACGGTGCCCATTCGGTTGGTAATAGACATTTCGAGCGCGGCGCCGAGCGAGCGCATAACATTGATTTAGGCCCCGATCCTATACGCCTGCGGAGCGTGTGAGGCTCTGGCTGATTATATGCGTGAAAGAAAGGTTGTAGCGATGTGTGAGTGGGGTAGAGAGGAGGGAGATATGCTATAGTATGCAGCGAAAATAGAGGGATGAGGGATTACAGGTGGTATACATATATGGGTGCAGAAAAAGGCGTTGTGCCTGTTGGTTTTCTTGGTTATGATGAAGTTTGCGGATATGAATGGATTACGATATCTGGATCGCAGTATGAAAGGTGGAAGGAAAACATTAATTAAGGTGGTTGCAGTTTCCCAATATTTACGTATACATCAGAAAAGTTATACTTCTCAGTCCAATAACACGTAATCGTTATCATTTTAACGTCGAACATTGTCACATATGTATAAGATACATCGTAGGTTTTATTTCAAATGTTTCCCTAATTTATCCATCAATTAATCGTGCAAATGAAAAAAAAAACAATGCTTTTTGTATCTTGAAATTTTCAATTTTCATCCAATTTTAATAAACAAAAGCTAGTTTTTTCTGAAACTAAATCCCCACAATCTCACCTTCTTCGATTTGCTAAAAAAGTCGTATTTATGGTTAAAAATGCATTTTTTTATGCTACTTTTCTGGATTTTTATAAACACATGCATTTTTAACGATAAAGACGACTTTTCTTAGCTCATTAGAGATGGTGAGCTTAGGTATTTTCAAAATCTGTTCAACTCTGAACAGAAAAATTCTGTTTTAAATTGAACAGGCTACAAATTTATTGTTAAAATTATATTTTACACTAATTTCGTGTTAAGAGTACACTAATCTTGTGGTATTTAGACAGTCTACTGATATTTCATACATAAATTCTGGGTAATTTTTACAAATGATAAGTGTAAAATATCAAACTACACAAAATTTTTAACCGTGATATTTATGGGTATATTACATGATAAAATAACCGAATATGAAGACATTATAATTATATAACATGTAACCTATTATTTTATTACATTACATTCGTATACGTTACTAAAAACTACTCTATAAAACTTTTAAGTGCAAGATAAGTCTACTTACGAATCATAATCTTCTTATTTCTTACTCTGTTGTTGATCGCTCACTGCTCCGTAAAAAACTGTTCACTCGATAAATGACTACACAAAGTTTGTGTATAAGATATCAGTACACTGGCTAAATAACACAAGATTAGTGTACTCTTAGCACTAAATTACATAAATCTTGTGTTATTCAGCCATTGTATTTATATCTTATTACCAGTAACTTTCGTACACAAAATAGTCGTACTTCGTACACAAATTTTGTGTAATTTTTACAAATAATAAGTGTAAAATAGCAAACTACACTAAATGTTCAACTGTGTATGGAAATCGGATGGAAATTAAAAATGTGACAGTATCCCACGTTAAAATGATAACGATTACATGTCGTTTTACTAAGAATTATAACTTTTCTGATGTTTACCTATATATTGGTAAACAACTAACTCAATCGTTGCTTCGTAGAGATATGCTGATAGATACATCAAACTAAATCATATATCGAAAACCTAAAGATCGAAGTCAACCATCGAAACTGTAACGCAGTGAAGGTATAGTGCGGATATATATATGTATATTTGTTCAAATCGATGTTTATTAAATGATTTGTCGCATAAATAATTGATTAATCACACGAATACATACCAAAACAGCCTAAGAAACTCGTAATTCACAGAAATCTCGAAAAATACTATTAAATTCTGATAAAAGTCAAAAAGGTTAGGAAAATTATAGCACAATACAGATATATTGAAAGCATTGAAAATTACATAAGAACTAGCGGTTTGACGTATGCAAAGGACTATGCCCTTGCATATGAGGCACGATCGTTATATTTTAGGATGTCTCTTATAAAATATATGTCTATAAAGTGTATAAAATTAGATACAACGACAGCCACGTAGTCTCTAAAACCATAACGAAGCCTCATGTAGTTCAGATTTTCTAATGCTATTTTAAATGAAACAAGTTTTTTATAATCTACAGATATGTGGATACACGTG
>JAPYYV010003005.1:0-31119 GCA_030522625.1 Copidosoma aretas
ATAATTTTAACGATATCTTAATTTATGTACAAGTCCTGCACCCGCGCATGCAGGCATACTTTCACGATCAACGATGTATATAAATATACTCTATATATAGTCCGCACAGCTGAGCGAGCCGAGCCCAAGCATCGGAGCCTTACAGTCCAAAGCTTGGGCTCAGGCGCCCCACTCCTTGGCCTGTGACAGTACGGCGTAGCGTCGGTCCCTACCAACACAAGTGTCGTAGTGGTAGGTTCCGATCGTTGGATCGTACCAGCTCGACGGACGCTCGAACCGTTGCGGCACAGACCCTTCGACTCTTTCGGTCCGAAATTTCTTTCCGTGTGCCTGTCTCCTTACCCTTGGTCTTACTTTACCCCGATAAGTATCGGCGACAGTTTTGGAGACAAAAGGGAGTTGGCAGAGCGAGAAGGCTCGCGCCCATTGAATTTTTCAGCGGGTCACGGACGTCTCCACTTGCACCCTTTTCTCCTCTTTTCTCTGTATCTCTAACTATTAAGACTGACTTGTGAGAATTTATTAATTCATTCATTAATGGCCGTACGAGGAGCAAGTAGACCTGTTTTTGGAAAATTCGTTTGAAGACGGGAAAATTATTTTTGCAAACGTAGGTCAGGTATGAAATTCACGTTTTAAAAGGCCTGCTTGCGAGAATTTCGAGCTGCAAGTACGATAATGGTGGAGTCGGCGAAACGTGTCCCTCCGTAAAAATAAATCGAATCCAAGACCCTTCACACATGCAAAGTTTTGAACTGAGCAAACATTCTTTTACGTGATACACATGTCGATTGGGAGCATCGATCGCGTTGAGAAAAAAAAACCTACGAACGCTCGTTAGCATACATTTTTTTCTCCCTTTTCAGCACTTTTATACTTCAGATAGTTTGATGAAGTTCGGTTAGCTGAACGTGATAAAAAAGGAGAATGGTTGGCTCCGGTAACTTTTTAAAAATGTCGTACGAGTCGATGCGAAGGGTATTCATGAGAAGTTTTAAATTCCACGGAATACAAGTAAACGGGGTATTTTTTTTGTTTTCTTCGCTTACGTCACCTTAAAAAACAGAAAAAAATCGAGTTGTATCTGTAATAATCCACATGTAGAAATTATAAATGTTTTAATAACGATGGATTGATGCGACGATAAGTTTAAATCAATAATGGACTTACGATGGTTCAAGCTCTATTCATGCGAAACTTACTTGAAATTGGTTTGGGGATGGTTTTAAAATTGATTTTGAAACTTTCAACGGGATTGCACGATAATAAAGATTCGATTGAAAACAACAAAGGTAGTAAAACTGATTGCAGTAAAATTACTGTTTTGTATTGTAAGCTGATGGTATGTTACTAGAATCGAAAGAATTACGTTTTAAACACTAAAAACTATGGTTGGAAAGTAAAAAATTACGGCAAGGTTGGTAAATATTGCTGTTCCACTGAAATTTTTTTCAACAGCAATTTTTTTTCTCACAATACCAACAAACAACCAATTGTTAATGCAAAACAGTAATTTTTACTGGGATTTCACGATAATATCATAATTTTTTTCCTTTATTGTACAAGTAACCATGGTATAACTGTAAAATCGAAATTCGACCTTCTCCATTTCTTTCGTTTTCCGCACAAATCTCCCGAAAAGTAAAGATAAAAATGATCCCAAATTTTTTTTTAAATCCAAACAGCTCTCTTATCATAATAAGTATGACACAAGAAAGACTTAAGTGTACATAGTCAACCGAAAATTTCCCAGCGTTGCGCTGCACAGCCGTTATTGTTGCGAGCCTCAAAGTTAAGAAAAAGTAAAGAGACGCCTCTTAAGAATTTACGGGCAAAGCTGCACCGTGTATATACTTCAGTTCACTTTAATAAAACTTTCGATAGGGGCGGGGATCTGCCGAGCGAAGAGCTGCCTGATACACTTTGGCCGCGCCACTAAATCAGCCGCCAGGCTGTTGCCGTTCGGTTTTACTGTCACGATGCAGAGGAGCAAAATTAAATTTGCGGGCTCATAAGTTTTTTCCGAGCAACGTGTGTAATTTTTTAGCACTACCTCTAGCGTGATTGATTATTTTCGGCTTGATCACGGTACTACGGTAGGTTCGATTGTCATGAAAAAAAATATATCAAAACGATAATGAAAAGATGAGATATGAAACTTTTCGGAAAACATTAAAAGATGGTTCATTACTAAGATACAGGCTCTATTTTGGAATAATTTTTATAGTCAATATTTATAGTAGTAGATTTCTTACGAAAAAAAAGATATTTTAGGTGTTTGAAGAAAAAATTTTGTTGCGATTTTTTTGCAGCATTCAGATATTGTATACTATAATAACAAACTAAATGATGATAATTTTCAAAAATTTAAGTTTTTCATTGTGTTTCCATTTCTCAAAGTTTGTTTTTTTCTTTGCAAGATTTTTTAATAGTATTAGACTTTTGACACGTTTACTATTTATTATTTTTTTTTTTTTTCAGTTGCTCAACATTGTTGGAAAAACCATCAGTTTCATATTACATTTAAGACTTATTAAATTATACTATTTTATATGACCTGCATCATTCACCGAAGTACGGTCCTGTTTTTAAGCACTGAAATATGATAAATTACTCTTTAGCACACCTTGTCTCTCACAATTTCGTGTTTTTAACTTAATCTTGAAAATAACTTTTGGAAGGATCAGCATAGATGTCTCCGTACGATAAATTCACGTATTTCCTTCGAGGAAGTCGAATTTTATAAAAATAAAAATAAAAAAATAGTCATCGTAGACTCGTAAGTATATCGTTATACTTACTTTATCAGAGAAAAATTAAAGACGGTAAAATAAACGATACAATGTAAATACGATATTTATTGCATATGGAATTTATTAAAAGAGTATTTGATGGATAAACAATAGCATTAAACCGTTGTGACTTGTGAGAACGTAAATTGAATTAAAAAAAGTTATCAGGAATATCAATATTTATTTGTAATTGTAATGGATGTTTTTAATTGAAAATCCCATGTTAAATGAAAAAAATAATTAACGTAAGTGATGTCGTTTATTTATACTGCAAACATAAAACGTAGCGATCAATTCATCTTCGTTATCGTTAGCTCACGCATATTTATTTTTATTATTACAACGAATTGATGAGCAGTACTTTAATATATTTTCAAGCGTACAATGATGAATATTGTAAAGTTTGTTTCATTACTTATTGAGTGAAGTGTATCATACTTTTAATATGTTATGATAGGTCTCTTAATTTGCATAAATTTTCAACAAGATAAATCAATTATCGGCTAATTCTGTAAGTATTTTTACAACGAAAACATTTAAGAAAAGTAATTATTCATCAAAATATCAAATTTCACAGAAATAGAATTATAATGTTGAAAAATTGTTTTTTCCAAAATTGAGTTTATTATGTAATAATAAATTTTTTGAAACTACATAAGAGAATTTACGTCAATTTTGTGAAATGAAGACACGGCTCACTTCATTAGCGATTCGTAATATAAAAAATTCAACAGGCGAATACTGGTGAGGCTGGATCAGCCGAAGATAGAGAAAAACAACGTGCAGGATCGATTTTTCAAGTGATCTCTAGACGCTTCGGTTCGGTTGTTTGGAGTGCATGAACGTGTATACATAACAGATGTGTACATAATATGAGTTTTCTGATCCATAAGGGCGGATTCAAGGAGTTTCACGTGTTTGAAGAGGCCTTAGTTAGGAAAACTTCTCTGAATTACCAAGCTATACTTGAAGAAAAAAGTCATATCATATAAAATTTCTGATACCCAGTACGCGTTTATTGATTATCATAAAAAACTCAAACTTAAAACATGGAGACAATTTTTTTTATTATTTTTATTTCCTTATACGTTGCAGGTATCAAAATTCCTAACCTTCAAAGGGATCAAAATTCAGATCAAATATTAAAAAATGACTTTTTTTTCGGGCTATCTGTACGAAATTATTATTAAGACTAAAATGATTATTTGTAGTTATTATGTTCTTGCGTTCGATTTGATCTATACAATTTCCCTTTTTTTGTTTTTGAATTCAAGGGCCCAAAGCTTTTAGTTGTATAATTATATTCAGGTAGCTTGCAGACTCAAACTCTTTTACATTTTTATAATAAGCTTTATCAAAGATATTGATATTATTTTAAACCTTTAAAGCTTGTTAAAATAAAACAACGATATCAACATTATCTACTCGTGAAATACTTTCATTCAACACCAACATAAAAATAGTTGTGTAGAGATAAATGATAAACCATTTTGTGGCGGCCATGTATTAGATATATAATGCTGCAGGTTATCTCGTTAAACTCTAGTTATAAAAAAATATAATTTGAGACTCATATCAAGGAGCTTGTTTAGGAATAGTTGATACGCCATCTTAAGTAACCACCATATCCAATTTTATATCATTCATTATCATATTGTACATACTTGATAATCCTTTTAATCATATATTTATTTTTAATATTCTTGTGAAATAGTTTGTTCTATTAAATCACAATTTATGGATTGAATATGCTAATCAATTTACAATAATTATGGTGCGTTCAGTTAGGAATGACAGGTATTATTACAAGAACCCCAAAAAACCCACTAACTACTTCAAAGATTAATGAGAACAAAAATAAGATCTTATTGATGGGTTGAAAATTTGAATACATGTTTTCATATCAATTTGTCATTATGAAAATATCAATTAATCATTTGGGAAAAGTCGATTGATTCGACCATGAGAAGTTATCCCCCACAACCCCTTCAAAGATCAATGAGAACCAACATTTAATCATATTTATGAGTAAAAGAAATTATGTATTGATAATTTTATCAATCTCTCAGTACACATTTTTAATCAACCATTCGAATAAAGTCGATTGAATTGACCACAGAAAGTTATCATAAAAACCCCCCAAAACCCCAAAAAACTCTTCAATGATTCATGAGAACCAACAGATCTTATTAATGGCCTAAAAATTTGTATAGTCGATTTTTCATCGATTTGTCATCACGAAATTGTTAACCAATCTTCTGCATGAATTTATGATTCAACCATTCAAAGAAAGTTGATTGATTTTACCACAGAAGGTTATCACGAAAACCCCCCAAAAATCGTATAATCTCTTTAAACGTTCATATAAACCAACATAAGATCTTATTAATAGGCTTAAAATTTGTACAGTCGATTTTTCATAAATTTTTCATCACGAAATTCTTAATCAACTCTCCGAAGAACTTCGATTGATTTGACTACAAGAGGTTATCTCAAGATCCCCCCGAAACCCCCTGCAAAGATTCATGAAAGCCAACACCTTTTATTGTTGGATAAAAAATTTGTGTGATAATAATTTTCTATCAATTCTTCTACGTGAATTTATGATTTGACCATTTAAAAGAAGTGGATTGATTTGACGACCACAGAAAGTTATCATAAGAACCCCCCAACAACCCAACATCTTCTTTAACTCAACATAAGATCATACTAATGGGATATAAATTCGTATCATTAATTCAGATCAATTTGTCATCACGAAATTATCAATCAAGCATTAAAAAGAAGTCGAATAATTAGATCACGGGAGGTTATGTTCGGATCTTAAAAAAGTCCTTACAAAGATTCATGAAAGCCGACATGTATTATAAATGGATAAAAATCTTTTATAATTATTATTTCATATCGATCTTTTTACATGAATTTGTGATACAACCATGTAAAGAAAGTTGATTGATTCCACCACAGAGGGTTATCGCGAGAACCCCCATGAACCTCCGCATCACTGAGAAATCCCTCGCAAAACCCAAGCTCCCACCCCGCTCTCGGATAACGCGAGCGCAAATCTACCCATCGCGCGCAATCAAGCCCTCGAGCTTCTTAATGGCATCATCGCATAATCAATCAAAAGAACACGGACCGCGCGCGTGTGCCTTCTCAATAATTTTGCTCCGTCACACCATACCCTGCCCCCACCCGCGCCATCAGCAACAATATTCCCGCATCCACAACTCTCACGTCTGGCCTCCGCCACGGCGCGTCCAAAATTTATGCGGACGCACACGCGACGCCACCGCGCCACCAACCACACGCTCGATACGAATTATTATTTCGGATCGCACCCGGGCCGTTAATGCGAATTAACGCGGACTAGCGTGTGCACCCCCTCCCCCCCCCCCCCCCTATCCTCACCTTATTGTTCTTGCACATCACGAGCGTATGTGCATGTGTGGTGGCACTGGCTCGGTTTTGGGTGTCGGGGGAGTACTTAAAACATACGAAACACCCTATTTATTTAGCTCATGACTGAGAATAAGTGTTTGTAGTCAAAATATTTTCCCTGTCATGAAATTCATGACAAACGTCAACAATATAGTTATCGACCAAGTTAAAACCCCAACATATTGAATCAACCAACACACGATAAACAGCTGGATACTTACATGTGGAGCATAAAACGTGCTATAATCTAAAAGAACCCCTTAGTTTTAAGCTTGACTTTGTATGTTCTATAGCTTGTAACTTCCTGATGCGTGCGAAAACTGTTGGATAAAACGTACCTTCCTTGCTAGCAAAAACAATGGCTCGACTGAGTGTGCCTGTGCGTCTGATTACTCCCAAGTCTGCGTATTTTGGATTAAATTACAATAAGTACTTAGTTAGAAAAAAGGTTTTTTTTTTGGTGTATTCAGTTTTGATGATTTGTCTGATGCTTGTTTTACATAAGTTATTTGTCATGAATATTTTTAAAGTAAAATGTTGATTTTTTCTGTGTAGCTTTAGTACTTTTGGAATGTAATAACATTTTTGCGAGAATATTTGTAATCGGAGATTGCAAATGTTATAGAATTTTACTGAGCGTTGTATTGAGTTGGATTACGAAACTTACTGCATTGAAAACGACCATGTTACTTGGACAGATAAATTGTCATTAATTACTGTATTTTTTGGTTTATTTATTTCAATATTTTATACATTTATGTAGGATATCTTGATTGTTTTGAGTATTGGGAAAAATATACATGGCAAAACAAAATAAAATTGAAAGAAATTCATTCCATATCAACGGAAAATAAAAATTACAATACTAAAAATTAATGGCTACCATTTTCCAACTCAAAATGATGAAAATATCCAACTCATCCTGGCTCTTTATTCGAAATATTTTTCAGTAATAGCAAGTCAAAGGTTCGTCAGAGCATGTCGAAAATAACAATCCCCAGCTAAAAGTTCATAACCACGATGGACACTTTTAGCCAGCAGTACATATTGTATTCGTTTGTATCTACCGAATGATTAATTTTTGTGTGACTTTTGTCTTGTATCTATGTATGTATTAGCTACGTAAGGGTGGAAACTTAGGTATGGAAGGTATGGAATTTTCCATACCTGTGGCAAAAGTGGTATGGAATTCCATACCGGTCCTTACTTTGCCTCTTTCAGCAGATGAAGCAAAAATAATCACGGTATTTGCTCACTGGTGGTGTACTGACATAAAAAAAAGTTTTGTTATGTTTAAGCATACGTGGTGAAGGAATAGCCACTTAAAAATAAAAAATGTGAAATATTCAGTATTTGCCAAGCCATATTTAACCAGCTAATTGACCAGTAAAGTACGCAGTTACACTTTTATTGTGTCAACGTTTTTTTTGTTGATCAATTACTGATTTTTCTGGTCTAACGAAAAAAATTATGTACCTCAAAAATCGAAAACTTGCCACCCTCGTAGCTCTGTGTATCTTATTATATTACAGGCATATAATCTATGTTTAATGTGTAAAATTATGGAAAGAGCCATCGAGCATTTATAATGAAATATTATTTCGCATAGATATATTAAATTCAATTACTTCTTTACAGAGACTCAATCGTTGCAGATGCTTTGAATATTTTTGTTTATTATATTTTTTTTAAGATTTTGCTCTACAGTGCTGCATGAAAAATCCTCAGGTAAATTATCATATAACTTATTATATACTGTTGTCCTCGAACCCACTGATGTAACATTGGTCGTATACACTGTTAGAAATAAAATACAAAAATACATTGGCATAGTATGTTCATTTACAACGGAAATAAACGATCGTAAACAGAAAATGTGATGGATCATATATATACATACATATATTTCTAGATATCTATAAAACAATTTTTCTTTTATTCGGTATGTAAAAGAAATCCATCTTGCAAACAGCAACATTTTTCAAGGGATCAAGGGAAAAATAATCTCTTGAACTCAAGAACTATTATCGCACTATATTCGTAAATGTAAGCCTTTTCCTCTTGTCTGTTACTTTGATTTTTGATGTTTGATTACAATCCATTGCGATTAATTTTATATAGTAATTATCTTCGATCACCCACTATTTTCAATAATATTATTTAATTATTTTTTACTGTGAATAATATGATGACTCAGAAAAAAATTGTAGCCAAAACTTAAAATATTTCAACAGTAATAAAAAGTAGTTTGCTGCAAAAATTCATTTTTCTTTTTAAATACGAACGATTGGAAAATGGGGACGTCTCTTAACTTATCTCTCAATAGTTATTAACGAATAGACATATGCCTACGGGTCCATGCAACAAAGGAGATACATTTAAATAAAAAAAAATTTTTAGATATTTCAATTTTGAGATTAAGAACTTACAATCAAAGAGGAGAATGTGTATTCTATTTTCGTCAAGGTCTGGATAATAGCGGAGTATCACTCTGCATAACACAAATGGCAGTAAAACCATCCTAATAGGGTAGCTCCCACTCGCTCTGTCTTTGCTTTTAGTATTTGTGTAATTTTTATTAGTATACATATTATGTACAGTAAATCAAAAATCTTTCTTGATTACTAAATTTTGTAATTTATCGTGGATAACTATCCGCCTATTCATATTTTTAGTAAAATTATAATTCATACTTATCAATTCACAGATACAAAGAGAATTAGCTCGATAAGAATTATCAAACTAATATAATATCTGGCATGATGAACGGAAAATTTCGTTACAATTTTTCGATGGTATTGAATTTTAATCAATGCGGGGGATAACAATCCACATTACTAATAGATTTTGAAACTTACTTATCACTTCTTGAAATGAATGAGGACATTGTATTTTATAAAACAAGCTTAAAACGAAAAAAATTTACGACTACCGATTCTTATTAAAACAAAAAACATTCAATAATACAATGAACAACAATTATTAATGATCTGTTATTAATTCTTTTTAATGGATCAAGAACCATTTGAAAAATATACGACTTATATGGTAAGTTTGAGCTCAATTTAATGCATCCATAACTTTGCCATTCTAGCCTAATACTGGATGATATTAGATAACTTTGACTTTTTATTATCTGCGTTGTCAATGATTTTACCATAGATCCAAACGACGTATGATGAGATGTTGGTGTAAGAATTACCGTTTCCAGTACTGAGTCCAATTAACGTTGTCCTGTTGTCATTTTTTTGTACTAAAACTTTATCACTAGAAGACTACGAAATATCAATAATTATAAGTAAATTTTTCCAACCAAACTGCACTTTAAATATTTACCGTGAGACTGTTATTTTCGTCCATCACACAAAATATAGGTACATGCTGCCCAGCATTATTTTTGCAAGATTTGTCGTGTACAAAATAGGCTACATAATATTTTAGTGCCATATATATACGTGAATTGAGATGCCATTCGTAAAACGTAACCACTTCTATTCTGCTTTCGTCCACATTCTCATTGGCTTCAGGAAGATTTGCAAAGCTTACATTTTCGTCGAGCTCAACTATGCCTTTCAACTGAACAACAGCTATATCATGTTTATGATAGGATGCGTCTCTAAAAAAAATTTTTAACTTTGAGTCAAGAAATACGCTTAAAAATTTACCCATATAGATTCATGAAAATCTCTGTCTTACGTTGATTGGTACAGTTCATGGGTTATAAATTTATTGATGACAAAAAATTTTGTAGAATTCTGGAGACGTAAATCTGATAGATGAAGTGCAACGCGGTAATTTTTCAAATCCTCGACCTTACAAGAAGCAGCCGTTATAACATAGTCTTCTTGAATGAGGGCACCGCTGCATCTTATTTTTTCCGCCTCGTTGTTAATAAATTTTACGACAGCGACGTGATATGAAAACTGTCCTATCTTAGCCCAACCTTGATCAGCCTTGTCATCTTAGTCAACGTTAAATTTCATAAAAAAATTTATTTTGGTATCGAAAAAAGTCACATGACTTTAATGCCATCAATCATTATCATGGTTCAAGCTTTATCATCGACTTTTTTTTTAGTTTAAGAAACATTATTCAAGTTAACTATTAGTTTAATAATTTACACAGATCACTAACCTTGATTTGGATCATAATGATCTGTACCCTCATCTTCCTGTTCTGTAGTATTAGAGAATTTTAGATCATCGTCGATCTTACTTTTGATCCAAGCCACGTGTGAGGAAACTTTGGTAAAAAAATCGCTATTTCCGGTAATAATTCCCATCAGAACTCTTCTAATGCCATTTTTTTGTTCCAAGATTTCGTTGACAGGAACTATTCGTAAAAAATTAATACAGGTTGTGAAAAATTTGTTAACTCTCAGCTTTCGGAAATAAATACTCACTTTTAATACTTATCTTGAGATTATTTCCGCACTTGTAGCCTTTGATACATAATATCGATTCAATTAGTTCAGAATTATTTGCGCAAGACTTGCTGTGCGTAAAGGGAGCTGAGTAAAACGTCAGTGCCATGTATATGCGTGAATCCTGCCAATACCATTGATATGATGTAACAGTATTCATTTCACCTATATTAATAGTTTCACCGGGTTTAGGAAGATTTATAATATTGATATATTTGTTCAGCTTCACTTGTTCTACCAATTGCACAACAGCTATATCATAGTTGCAATATGATGCGTTCCTAAAATAACGTTTGTCATTTTGATTCACATCAAAACTTATCGAAAATCACGTATATTTATTGCACAAGATAAATATCTCACCTTGGTCTGTAATTTTCGTGAGTGGTAACTTTATTGATGTTAATAATTGATGAATTTGTCTGGGAGCCAAAATCTACAATATTAAGCGCAACACCGTAATAATGCAAGTCTTTAATTTGACAAGAAGCAGCCGTTAGAACATGTGTTTCTTTCACAAGTGCGCCACTACATTCTATGTTGACCACTGTATTTCTTATAAACTGTACAACTGCTACGTGATACGGAAATTGTCCTCTCTTAGCCCAACCTTGATCAGCCTGGACGACTTATTCAACATTTAATATATTAATGTACTGCACTGTATTGTAAGTTTTTTTTAGTAGATAATAATAAAAATTGTAATCCCATGTCTTGACTAAATCGAGTAAAATTTTTTACATGGTAGCTTTAAATTTCTCTGGATGAATCATTAAGAGATCAATTATGATTAATCATTATAATTTCAATATTCATAATGCATTACTATTACAGTTATTATTATTGTTATTATCATTATTATTATTATCATGAAAATAGCTTACTTTGTATCACTAAAAATGTGTAAAGAATTTTTAAAAGAACCATCTTGGTGGAGAAACGAAGAATGATAGTTTTCTGGCTTCCATTCTGATTTATGAGTATTCTTACTTATCTTTATGAAACGCGTTATCAATCTCTGCCTTCTAACACCTTTAATGACTTTTTTTCCAACGGTAGTCTTTAATTATTGGGTATTCTTATCTGCAGCATTCCTCACTGTACGTTTTTGGATCAGAAAAACAATGGACTAGCTTCACTCAATACATGTTAGTTGCACGCCAACCCCCGAAGTTTAATCATACATTAAAATTTTTTTTACGAAAAATCTAATGTCCACCTATGTTATAACGCATGCTTTCAATCTTTATTCAACCTACAAATTGAAATTATTTCATATTTACTTTTAAAAATCTGATTTTCAAATCCACTCGCTCTTGATCAGTCTAAATCAATTATGCAACAAATAAAAAGGCTTCAGTCACGTACCAATAAATCTTTTCTCTTTAGACGAATAGAAGCTTGTTTTTCAAAATTTTTTCCATTTCATCTTAATTTTTTAATTTTTTGGACTACTATAAGCTTTTTCTTCAAAAATTTTATAAAGTTTTGACGTCAGTCAAAATTCTTTTATTTTATAAGTATACGAGGATGTTGAATGGGAGATACAGAGAGTCTTGCTGTCGCAGGTACGAAGCTCAGAGACAGTTTTTCTCTCCCTGTTTTTACGCAGTGTTCGATCGATGGTGTCGAATATGGGTGTTTAGTTGTTAGAGCATGTACACGTTGTTCTGTTTTTTATATAGTTTAAATTGCTATGCATTCCAAGAACATGGTAGCGCTTGTGAGTCAAAAATTATAGTGAATCTTAATTCTATCAGCAACTAAAGTGGTAGGACGTTTCTAAAACAGATAAGTTCCGTCCTTCAATTAATAAACTCGATAAAGCTATTTGAAGTTTCTCTTACAGTATAAATATATTGAGAACAAAGGTAACCCACAATTCTGTATGGATTCTGTATGTTACATGGTTCATTGATTACTACTCGTCACATCCTTTCATTTGATACCTATGTCGAATGGGTTGTAAAGAAGTAGATGACACGCAATTTTTGTCAACTGCCACGTTGGATTTTGAATAACGTCAAAAAGCTTATCAAATTCTTTACCAACCATATCCTTTCATTTGATATCCATTTCCGGGGTTCATGAAGACAAAGGTACCATTTTGTGTCGTCCGCCATAATGAATTTATTTTTTTGTCAAGCGTGAATGTGCTTGAACTATTGTTGCAGAGGCACATGTCAAGACGATAAAAAATTATTATTGTCATGCTTACATATGCTTGAATGTACATCAATTCTTTACCATCAGCGATTATTCGAGCATGTTCAAGCATGAGGATAATAATTTTTTATCGTGTCTCGAAATGTGTTTCTGTAACAATACTTCGAGTATATTGAAGCTTGACAAAAAAATATTACAGATCCCACTACTTTTCTAAAACAGAATTTGAATATAGTGTTTGTAACACTTAAACTTGCAATATTATTAACCTTTTTAAAGGTATTTTTCCATCGATTAGGTACATCATGATAATGAATATACTATATTACTCGTATATTGACATCAGAACCAAGGGTGTGTGTAAAATTTCAGTTTGATCAGAGTCGGGGAGTGGTCGAAAAATCGATTGCCAGATTCTTCCTCGACAGACAGATGAATAGTCAGGTAACCAAGTTAAATGAAAGTTCTTAAAAAGTATAATTTTTAAACTTCTCTTTTTTGTTAAAACTTTTTTCAATCCTTTCGATGATTTCATCATATTAGGCATAGAAAAAACTTTATTTCTGTTCTATCGGTTCGAAATTGGTTTAGCTACCATGATATTTTAAAGAACTTGATTTTCTGCACAATGCTGAGCATATAAAAGTAAAAAATTAAAATGTTTTTTGTGTCTGAGTATTGGTAAAGCCGATGGTAACTTTTCAAGAACAAAACGAGGGATGGAATAAGTTAAACTAGCACTATTATGCGTTGAAACTAGCTGATAAATTTCAAACTAAAGTTGCTGTAAGCCTCATAACAGTTTTAAAAATTTGCTACTTGGTATTGCAGCATGATATTTTCTCTATAGGATTCATCTTTGACTCAAAATTATTTCATATTAAAAGATTGAGTCAATCAGTAATATGGTTTCATTTAAGCTTATGAATTTTATTTTGTAGGAAATCTAGTATTTTTTTATAAATTGCATCTTACTCTTAAAAAATTGTTTACAACTGAGTTTACAGGCTCTAATTAGTTTATTTTTGGCCAGAATAAGTTAATTATAATGCTCTAAGAAAATTATGGAATGCCTGCCATGCATGTAACGAGTTGAATCAGTTGAAGGATTCCATAAAATTTCAAAATGATGCATGGATTGTGATT
This sequence comes from Copidosoma aretas, assembly GCA_030522625.1. Classification (NCBI taxonomy): domain Eukaryota; kingdom Metazoa; phylum Arthropoda; class Insecta; order Hymenoptera; family Encyrtidae; genus Copidosoma; species Copidosoma aretas. Next base: position 13,969 of record JAPYYV010003005.1, read on the forward strand.
GAAATTCCTTTTTGATCAGGTAACAAAAAAAAGAATTGTCTCCAATAAAATTATGACTGCTACGTTGACTGACTAATGATACATATAATTTTTTTAGATTTTTAATGTTACTTATAATCAAAAGAATAGAAATAATTTCGAAATTAAAAAAAAAATGGATTAACACATATCTAGAAGCAGCTCATATCAAGGCTAATAGTCGAAATGTGTTCAGAAAACTCGTAAGATAACATCTACCACGCGTCAGAAACCGATATTCTGTGAGGCAGGGTGATTTATTAATATACTTTTTTCGTTTCTCTAATGACTCTCAAATTAGATAATAATAGATGAAAAGTATGTATAAGTGTAGGAAAAATCAAGACGCTTCTTATGAAAAAAATCTTAGTAACTCCTGATATAACACTAGCTTTCTGATTACTTCGTAAATCATATTTTAATTACTAAAGATTCTTCAAAACTGGAATGTTTTTAAGTAAAAATTGTGGTCTTGTAATAAATAGTGCGAGATAAGAATAAGTATGATCGGTGTGGAGAAAATGGATAAAAATATCTAAAATTTATTTTTATAATGTTAAACAGAGACGCATTCTCCAGAAATCCTATTTGTTTATGCGTGTAAAACACTAGGAATGACAATTTGAATACACAGTTGATAGATTAATATTCTGGAGTGATCGGAAAAAATGCAACCATGTTATTCCTGAATGTTGCTTGGTGCTATACCTATACGAAATATTTAACTTTTTCCTTCTCCCTCGCATATAAGTGTAACTGCTGGTTAGAAACAAATGAGTCGTATCTCATAAAAAATCGTTAGCATTGTTTTTAATTACTCCTTTTACATTCTTGAGACAGTATGTAACTCGTTTCCCAAAAGATGTAGAATATTTATATAATTATCTTCTATTTCATGACTGTTTTAAATGTTTAATCTTTTAGTTTTTACCTTATTTCTTCATCAGAGATTTCTTGTATTTGTGTCACATAAAGACTGCTACTTCAGTTTAAAAAAATAATATAAAATGATCTTATAAAAAATGGCCTTTTAAAAAAGGTTAAAAAATGAAATGCCAGTTTGATTGTTATAAATCATCTTCTCTAAATTCTCTCCCAAAAAATTAGTGAGATCTACGACAATCCTTTGCCATGCTTGAATCTGCACAAATTATTGTTGCAAAATTACATGTTTAAACAAAGTAGCATTCTTTATGAACTAGAACAATAATTTAAGGTAGTATTGTCGGTACCTCGCTAGTGAAGTGTATGGTTTTGCACAAAAATCAATGACAAATTATACTAAAACTGCCACGGCTTAAATATTAATTGATGGAAACTTATGAAAAACTTCATAGCTTATCCTTGTTGCATTTCATTACCAAGAGTCTATGCCAAAAGTCAATAAATAGTTTTGTGTAGCCAGAAAACATTCAAACATACCAAAACAAATGTTAATCAGAAAAAGTATGCGACGAAGTTTTTAAAACCAGGAATTTCTTTGTGTATAATGTTTCAAAATTAAGTAAAAAAAAATTAAGGAACAGTTTACTAAAGAAATGTCCTGCTGTAACACGTATTTTGGCTCGTTTTTTTCACTTTTATTCTCTCATAAGTACCCAATCAGTATTTTAAAGAGCTGAAACTGATGAGTGTCAAGATTTAATTTCTTTCTTGTTATTTTTTTTTTGAATTCAATCGGAATTTTTAGTTTGATCAGTTAAAACATGTGCTTTTCCAATAGAACCCGTGTTCAACCTAAAAAACAAAGGTGTCTTTAACTTTTCTCTCAAATAACCTAGCTCCTCAAAATTTTAACTGAGTTATTTTTACGTCATAACTTATTAGTTTGTCAAGTTTTATCAATATCCAAACCGTATTTACAGAACCGATAGTACTACCTTAAGCATATTAAATATAAAAAAAAAAACCTTAAGCATATTTTCAAGCTTCGAAAAGGACTGATGTGGATCTCACTACTTTTTTAAAAGAGAATTCAGAAAAAAATTATTCATCACACACAAACTGATATTTTATCTTTTAACCTTTTAGAGACGTTGTTTTTTGTGAGATTTTGCATCTTTATAAAAAAACTTTTAATTATTAGATTCCCCTTATAAACGATAATTTCTGCTTAATTTTTTTTTAAATTTATCTGTAGAACTACTGTAGACATAAAATGAAAAGGAGCTTGTGCAAATTTAACACAATGTTATCCATGAAAAAATTTTTATGACAAGGAAAAGCATGTGGGTCAGGCCTGTTTTTACAGAAGCCCAAAGAAAACTCCAAGGTGACAGCAACAATTTTGCACCACATTTTTTATTAATGTTATTAGATATAAGAAACACAACTTCATGATACCCTGCTTTAATTTGTACTTATTATAAGCCATCATTGGCTTTATTTTATACAAGCAAATCAGTTTGCGCAAACCTTCTTTTACAAACATAACATTTTTTATTTTTCCGTAGCCAAAGACTCACTCTCGCGCAACGTCAAAAGTTGTGTGCCCAGTTCACATGCAGCAAAAAGACGCGCGTCACTGCCACTACACATGTGGCAGCACGAGAGAGAGAGAAAGAGAGAGAGAGAGAGAGAGAGATCCGAGGCTCATATCTCTCTCTCTCGCTCTCACGTAGTTGAGTGTAGTAACGTTCCCGTGACGTGCTGCATGCGAACCGGTCATACTCTGCTTTGCCGCGGCTGCAAACTACAAAATGCTCTGATTGGCTGTCATTTTTCTGCTGCTTTGTCGTGCCGCGCTGTTCCTGCTTCATGTGATCGCAGCCTAACCAGTAAATTTGCGTTTAAACGCACTCTTCCAGGGAGAACCGGTACAAGCGAGCGTTGGAAAAGGAGCGCGCGCATGCCATTTGCTCCTTTTTCAGTTTTTCCCCTCCTCCGACTCGCACGTGCGCGCGATTACCCATAAAAGTCTAGGATTGCGCGCAATTAGCGGTGCGCTTGTTTGTTTTCTCCTGCAAGCATTTAAAAACTGCATTAGCCGTTGCGTAAATATGTACAGATGGCTTGACCGCGGCTCTCGTTACTTTCCAGATTTTATGGTGGTTAAACGTCGTTGAGAGCGCTGAGTAATCGTTGGGTAGATCTTTGTATTTTTACGTTTCTCGGAACGACTGAAAAAATATTTTTACGAAATAGACCTACATGGTAAAATAATAATGATGATAATCATGAATAATGATTGTGAAGATGGAGATGATATGAAACACTATCCTTTAAGGTTTTTCGAATATAATTTTGATATTTTACAGCAGTACTTCTCGTATGTAACCCATTTCTAGTGATTCTTTCGTTTATACTGGGAATTAGGTAGAAAATACTCGAGAGTCCAGATACAGCATAAAATTCGATCCTGAAAACTATGTACGGGTCATTACACAAAAACTTTGAAACAATACATAAGGTTATTTAACGTCAGAACCCTTTTTAAATATTGCAAACTGGTTTTTTTTTAATCCATGCTTTTAAATAAGACCTAGAGAAATAACTTTCGAGGCTTTATTTGTAAAATATTGCACTTCTATTTTTTTTATTTTATTTTCAACAAAAACTAACGGAGATAGAGCGCATTGAAGATGCTCCATTAACGGAATGGCATCTTACAGCTTACGATTTTGACACAGCATTTTTCACAGAATAACGTCACTTACCCCCACTCCTTAACATTGACAATCTATATCTCCGTCAGTTTCATTTTGCATGAAAAAATAAAAATGAAATATTAACTGTGTATAAATAGAGGTGTCTCAGACATAAATAATAAAACAATTCTATTAATCAAGTTCGGAGACAATATATCAATAAGTCACGTGACAAAAAATTGTTTCTAATTGCTCTATTTCCAATTGATTGGTTATTGTGTTTTCATTCTATGAATGAAGTTCAAAGATGCTGCATTTAATAAAGCATCTCACAAAAATAGTACTGATTTTTTGGTTTTTGATAAATTGGTTATAGTATGAACAGTATCATGTTATCACCAGCGTGCCAAAATACAAAATTTAAAAAAATGATGTTTATTATACGTATAAGTAGTATTCAGGTGTATAAAAAAATTATTATTCCTTTGATTTGAATATAAAGGGATCTTACAAACTATGCTTCAACCCATATAATGTGAGGTCGTGCTTCGAAAAGAATAAACGTTAGGATTAAGAACAGCGAAAATTTTCCAAAAGTATCCATTTTAAAATCGAGGAACCGAAAAATCATTTAAAACTCCATCCTCCAAATTATCTATGATTCACATGTAAAGTAAAACAATCTTATGACATTTCGCTACAAGCATGTAATATTACCGTACTCCTGCCGGTACCACGTGCTGTATTCCTATCAGCCCTCGCGTGATACCGCGGTTCGGGGAACAGCGAAAGTCACGCAAATTCAGCTCTTGTTCGGTCCCGACCGAAAAAGGGTGGAGGGGGGGAGGGCAGAAAAGTAGAAAAGGTCGGAATGCTCAAACAAAACGCAGGCCGCGCAAAAAAGGCCGGCTTGTTCGATAGCCCGGGCGCGCGCGTGTACACGTGTACGTAGAAATAAAGGAGAAGGGGGCGACTGAGATTGGCATTCACGCGGTTAGTGAAGCTTCGCTGCCCGCGAATGGAAGTGGCTGTCTGTGCGCGAGCGGGGCCGAACCAACGGCTCGCCGTGATCCGGGGCGAGAGTGTAAAAAAAGTAAATTAGCCGCGCGCTGCCGGGGGTCCGTTCTGATGCCTTCCCCAGGCACGTGTGTGTCGTGTGAATATGCATGTGCCGGTGCGGTGGTGATCGTGGGCACGTGTTCGAGCACGCGTAGCCTACGAGATGCCGTTATTTTTTGGATATCTTGGCTGCATGGTGCTTCAAGCTTTCGATGACTGATGGGCTGACGTTTTTTGTACTCCAGGTTATTGTACCCAATGCTTGATCCATCTGTACGATTTTGAGGTTGTGTTGATATTATATGATTAAAACATAATAGTTATACATCCATGACTATTGATTGGGATAAAAATAGTTTGTTTCTAAAGATTTTTTAGCATTCCTTTGTAACACCAACATTCAATTATTGACAACGTTAACCAACACCCGATCAGCCCAGACCCAAATACATTATGGTGCATACACTGTCAGCAAAATTATTTTACATGAATTTACAAAAAACCCACATGTACTTGTTTTGTAAATATTTTTTATTCATTTTTTTTTTTTTTTTTTTTTTTTTTTTTTTTTTTTTTTTTTTTTTTTTTTTTTTTTTTTTTTTTTTTTTATTTTTTTTTTTTGTTATTTTTTTTTTTCTTTAATATATAGAAACCACGCTCTGCTACCACAAAAAAAAAAAAAAAAAAAAGTTCAGAGCCGCCAATCGTGAATATCACGATTACCAGCGATGACAAATAACATTTTTTGTATGATTAATGAATAATTACTGTTATCTTATGTGATGAGATATCTGAAATGATGATTTTGCTCTAAGCATATAAAAGTAAACAAATCTACATTTTTATATATGAAAATGATTTTAATGCTTGCTGAAGAATTTTACGTTCATGAATGGCTCTAATGGGTATGCAAGCAATTAATATGAATAATATCGAGCACACGGTTAATCTAGATAGGGATACCCTTTTCTTTTGCTTTTTTTATCATTAATCATCCATGTCCGTATTTTTAATAATAAATATCAATGATCAATTTCTATTAGTTTTCTTAAAATTAATAATTTTGATGGAAAATCACAAAAAAAATGTACCCCCATCAATTTAAACCGCATGTTGAATATAATTAATATGCTTGTATATCCATTAAAGCCATTTATTAACGTGAAAAATGCATTTTTTAAAACAATATTTGGTAAATCCAAAAATGCGGGCTGTATTTTTCTTTTCATTTCTCAACGAACTCATCTGCTCATTACTTCAATCAAACTGATCAAAATTACTTTCGGGTTGTCTAACCTAAATTACAATTTGTAATATGTTCAAACTACCTTGGCTTAAAATGTCACTCTGCATTGTAAAACTTTGCCATTACACGAACAGACATATATTGATCTTCTGTCTTACTATCAAAATGATAGACTATCGCTCTGGATCAGTCAAACAGGCAATTGAATGAGCAAAGATGCAAGTTTATTGATTCCGTAAGTTCAAAAGAATTAAGCCAATGAAAAAAGATACGATACCATTTTGTAAAGAAAAGTAGCACCAAAAATCTGTAGCACATCAACAATCGTAAAAATTTGTATATGTACAATGTATTTTTATTGTCATATACATGGAATTAAACGTGAATATCTGATCAGTCGAGTGCTGGACTTATTGCCTTATTATCTGTTTGTATTGAATCGTTGGAATCTCGCATCGAATTTTTATAGCTTGTAATGAGTGTAAGCACTTAAATACATTAACAACGACGTTAATCCTTAGATGTGGATTTTTTAATTAGCTGTGTTACATGTGATAGTTTAAAAGCTTGATACTAACAATTGATGAATATTATATTCTGAAATTTTTGTGTTTCCATCGATATCGAAATGATGAAGTTATTTTTTAAATTCAAGGAGTGACTTTTGGCAAAATTGCACGGACCAAAGTCACGAAATTGAAGTGCTGGCAATAAACGAGTTCCCGCGGCTTTTCGCGAAATGAGCGCAAGCATCGACGACCCTCCGCTCCAGCATTAGTTGTTTTCGACTCGCTGCTTGTCATTTTGTCGCGATTGTAAATTGTACTTGTTATTATTGGCTTAATCAGCACGGAATACACAGTCAAACTGCATCAAGGTGAAAGTTACTGCAGTTTTATATACATGTTTTATATATATTTTTTATACATTTAAGTGTGATCAAATCAATTTGTTTCAGATTTTGTTGGGATTTAGGTAAAAAGCTATCCAGCCACCATTTATGTAGTATTAAAATTTCAGAATGATGGCCAGAGTGATTTTTAAGATATATGCGCTGAAAATTAATTTTCTTATTACGTGAATCACACGAATAACTGTCAAATCTAACTTTTCAAGCCATCGAGAAATAACTTGGTTCAAAAATGCAAACTAATATGCTAATTTTTATGTCTTTGGAGATATAAATTGATCAGATTTTCATGTCACCAGCTATATATGATTTGAGTATGTTTGTATTGATATAGTAATCACGTTTTTTTGACTTTTTTGGACTCTATCCAAATTTTAAAATGTTTCTTATGATTTCTGTAAGTTAAAAATGTCTGACAATATTTTTGTGTAGATTTACGCAAATTATAAATATTTTTGGTAAAAATTAATAAGTAATGCTGGATGAAATAGGTTAGAAATGTTTGAAAGTCACTAATGCCTTTGAGGTAGCACACCCAGTCGACGGGCTTTAAGAGACAGTTATTAATGAAAACAAGTATTTTGTCAATAGTTGTCTATAAGATGCCCGAGAAGATGTCACGTTAAAATATGCCAATATAGATTTAAATATTAAACCACTAATGCTTGACAGTGTTGTAACAACTTATACTACAAGTTTCGATATTTTTGCAAGATTATTTCTTTTTGTATAGATTACCTCGTTTCAGCTGGACAGAGAAAACAAACATTTGTCGTCATCATACGGTTGATGGAAAAAGCGTCGAATTGCCGGAAACTCCCAGACGCGATGATTTAACGGATCAGCCGTGAATTGCTGGGGACAGCGCACGTTGTTACAATTATATCGTCGGCGTTAATGAGAGGCGAAACGTTGACACGAATATCAGCGCATCTCTGGCTCTTGACTAGCGCGTGACCTGATTCGCGTAATGTGACGGGCGATGGCGTTTTCCGCAAATAACGCCGCGTCACGCGATTTTCGGGAATCTGGTGATGGTGTTCTGGTGTTGCTGTTTTCATTCTTGTTGGATGGGAATACTAGGGCATCACGACCTCTCAAGAGTTCACTGTCGAGACTCTTGGTCTTGAAAAATACCCTCGAGAAAATTTTTAGGTAACGAAATAACAATAGAATTAAATATATACGAATAACTATATCTTTTTCTCACTTGCTCCTTTGTCATCATTATCAATAAATAATTGATCAACAAGAAATACTAGGTAATAAGAGCATGACTATTTATTAACAATATATGAACAGCAATCAATATTTCGCCATTACACTAATGGCCTATTCAGGATAAATACATCATATAGGTGCTAGGACAGCACGCCGATTGGACAGTCATAGCATTTCTTACAATCCACGCATTACAGCAAAAACTATACACATCATAAACAAAATTTTCGGTGTGCTGTCCTAGCACCTACATGATGTTTTTATCCTGAATAGGCCATTAACGTAGTGGTGAAATATTGATTTCTGTACATATATTGTTAATAAACAGTCATGCTCTAATTACTTAGTAATTCTTGTTGATCAATTATTGAAAATTAAATATGCTTCATTCAAAATGAATAATTAAATACATTTATTAGAAAGTATTGCACTACGGGGCCTGTACATGTAAAAAAGGTTCACGAATAAGTTCGTAATTTAAAAAGATATATAAATGTTTTAAACAAATTTAAAGCGCTATTTATGCATTTGTTATAATTTTCTTACCTATTTTGATCGAATTATGGATATAGTGAGTTACATTGTGTGGTAATTAAAATAAATATAAGTATAAAAGAAAGCGACCAAGAGTGACGAGACAAGATTAAGACAAGTCAAGAGTTTCACCCTCAAGACCAAAACTGTTTCGAGACAAAAAAAAAAGGTCTTACTAAACTCTCGTCTTGTCTCGACTCTCGTGATGCCCTTGGGAAAACAAGCTTTTGGCGCTGTTTCGAGTGAAGCCGATTAGAGGAGGTGAAGGTTTTTTGCGGCTATCATTCGATTGAATAAAAAATTTAGCAAACATTAAAAAGCACAGTTGGCTCGAGTTACTGCGCGGTAGCGTAACGTGCAACTTTGCTACTCTTGTTGCTCTTTTTGTTCTACCGTGGGGGAACTTTCGACAAGTGTGCCTCGGCGAGTCAGGATGATTCGTCATACATTGCGTATTTATTCGAGCACGATTAGTCGTCTGTTTTTCGTCTCTTTCGTCGTAAAAGAAAGTCCCATTGATGGAATGGTGGGAGATTCGGTATGTTATAAAAATTATTGTTGGACTGCAGAATGTTTATTTCACCTTTTTTTTTTAACGGAATGAGACAAATTTAAATAAAGTTAAGCTCTAAACTAATAACTCTTTTTGAGTTTGGTTGATCTTGGTTTGATCTTAAACACTTTTGTGAAAAGCGCATCAACCCATATTAATACAAAAAAAACGAGTTACCTGGAAAAGTATTGAGAAATATATTATCTCAATATCTATGGAAAAAGTCAGTATTTTATGCGAATATATTATACAGAGTTCATGTGTACGAAAATCTGCTTTGTACTTGAACCTGCAGAAATCGCGGATTACAAAAGATTATCAGATTTAAAAAACACGGTCTCTCTTCTGTTTCTGATAAATCTCACTGTCACACAGCATTGTATTCAAGTAATTAGCTGTTGTTTTTTCAAAAAGCTGAAGAGTTACAGATTCACGAATTTAGGGTTTAACGAATACCGTATACATAACCATCGCACGTTAATCGGCAGGGGCAAAACTAATTTTCGAAAATGAAATTTCCATTACGCGGTGCGAGAAAATCCGATACGGTAATTACAATGTTCGGAAGGTAGAGTGTATAGCTACCGGTCAATCGATTTTTGCTTGCTATTATTTCCAATATAATTCGAAACTGACATGAACGGATAATTAATTTACAAGCCCAAGCTTCTTTGTCCTGCTACTTGCAAAAGTAAATACAGCGAGATGGAAAATTCGATACGGGAGAGCGAAAAAATTCTCGGCGATAATCATATCCGAGCTTTGGGATTATAATTAACCCGAACAAAATTTAATTAAAACCATGTATACTTGCTAAACAAGCGTCTGAAATTCGAGCGAGAATTAATTTGCCTTTTCGACCGAGTGTATTTGATTTTAGCAGAAATAAGCGCTTGAAAATATGATAAAATCGACCTTATTGTCAGTTGTTTCTCTTATTATTGAGTATCAAATGAAACTTATTTTTTGTTCACGAAAAACAAAGTTGAGATTGAATTTTAACTACAATTGTTGCTGTAGTTATTTTTCAATGCACGCGAGTTTATTCTAGTTAGCCAAGTATACTTTTTATAGTAAGGTTATGGTAACTATGTCCCCGATTGAGAAATATGGGAATGTGAAAAGTCAATAATAAGCCTGTAATGTAGATGCTTACTTCATTAATACCCTCAATTTTATTACATCTACTAAGAATAAGTATATACTATCGACAGATAATCTACTTTCGATTTCATCTTTTTCTCAAACAGGGAAAAAATTACCTTGAAGCTGAAGAAAAAATATTATGGTTCAAATTTATAGATCACAACTTTTCTGTTGTTTTGACAGTAACAATTTGTGTGAATTTTATTTTTGTGTTGTAGCATTATAATACATAATATCTCGTGATACATTATATATAAGGAAACAAGTGGTAAAATGTACGTATAGTCAGAAAATACTGGATTATTCTGAGGGATTATTCATCCCATGAAATGAACTCAATTTCAACGATCAATTAGACTCACATGGCGCAGTCATTGTAACATCCGTTACAATCGTTATTTACATCCCTGTAGTCCAAAATATTGATAACAACAAAGTAATCCTGGACAGAGATAGTAATTCAGTTGAGCATAATATGTAAGCCTGTTAATTTGATTTATCCAACTCAATATAGAACCGTTTGGGCTACCATTTACCACTCCGTGCGAAACATTGAATGTAATACGTCTGTTATATTCCAGACGAATGAGAAAGGAAAACAGTGCGCGCTACAAGTCTCCGTCAACGTTTCCGGACGTTGGAGCTCTAAAATTGAAATTAACGAGTAGACGGTCGGGCAACTTTGTTGGCAACAATTTTTCCCGGCTTCGTATCAACCTCCGTCAAAACACTCGTTTACGCGCACATGCACGTATACAAAAGGAGAGTTCGGCCCGTATATTCATCAATATCATGGATAGGAGTTTAATTAATTTTGCCGGAACTTGAGTGCAAGCTCGGACAGTTTGACGCGAGAGCCGTGAGTTTAATCCTTGCAGCTTCGCCTCGGCCGAGTGTAAAGAATGAGCCTCTTCCTCCGTTTTCACCGCGAATTCGATGAGCTGGTTGTTATCTCGCGCTGGGCTGATTTTTAGCCTGCGTTTATTAAAAAGTTCGTCTCCAATGGTCAGATGGAGGATTATTTGCTTTTGTACGGTCACTCGAGTTATGCGATCCGCCAATTTATTTTACGATGATAACGTTGATGCGATTTTAGATGGGCATTTTTTTAGAGCTTCTTTCACCATCAATCTTCATTCGAGGGAAATTCGCTCCGAAAGAATTTAGCCAATCTACTTTTTGCTTGTTGATGGGATCGTAATTATATTACGAGAGCAAAACTGTGTTTGATACAACGAAATAATTTCTGAAATGAACAAATTTATAACTTTGATGGAACTTTTTGATAGAAAAGTTATTTTTAAATACCGGTGAGTAATGTTAAAGTTCGCTGATTGCATTTAAGATCATCCAATATGAAAGGTTATTCATGATTGCAATTATGTTAGATATTACACATCTTGCAGCTTGGTACTGCTATGTTTGGATCACATTCATTAATTTTAATAAATCCAAAATTAAATCGTTGGAAGTAGTGCTCTAATTTCTAAGACTAGACTTTTGAATTATTTGAACCCATTTTGATATTGGGAGTTTATTTGCAAAATCTCAACGAACAGTTTTAAATGAAAACTCATGGATATACTATTCATAATTATAAAAGCTGATGTTCAAACATTACAGTTGATTTAGAATTATTACCTCCAAATTTCATCCATACATCTATGTCTGAATATTTAATTTTAATTCTTCCTACATAGTCCTGATATGGACAGAAATTTTTTTGAGTTGTTCCAACATATCTATCCATATTTTTTAAACAATTTAGCAGTTCGTATGACAAAAATGATAGTTTAGTCGATTGACTCGACCGGTTAATGCTATCAATGAATAAAATATGATGAGTTGTTCGATAAAAGCGTACTTGAAATAGACCTAGCCCTATACAAAGTCCAATACTAAATCTTCAATAATCTAATTGTTAAATCAATGTTAACTCAATATTTGTCCGATATTGATTCCACGCTGAACTAGCGTTGAATTTAATCAGATTTAGTAAATAATATATGCCAAATCACTCTCAATTCCCTGTAAAATAAGCGTTGATTCTTTGCTGAATTATAACGTGCACCTCATTCGTACTTGTATAATAAATAAGCCTACTTGAAATCACCGCTTATTCAACGTAGATTAAACATGGTAACAGCGATGATTCGATGTGGTTTAAACATAATGTCAACCATGCAAGCGCTGAATCAGCGTTGAATCAGTACTAAGTTAGAAATAATATTAGCGTCGATTGAATGTCAAGACTTTGTAAATGTTATCAAAAGTTTCAACGTTGAATCAATGTGGAATTTAGCTCTAAATCTATGATGGAATCAATGTTGAATCGACGCTAAGCCAATGACAATCGGTACACTGAAATTCGTAACGAACCGATTCGCGGATTTTATGCTGAATCAACGTTGATTCCGTGTTAACTCTGCGTTGATTCTTGTAAAAACAATTGGATGTATAATATTGGAATGCCAAACCATACAAGATTATAACGTCTCCAAAATTTGTTAATTGCTTAGTATAGGCAGGGATCCAAGCCTTATTGATTCAGCGCCGATTCAAAATTGATGCTAAAATTGGTATCAGCGTAAAAATCATCCATGTTGATTCAGCATCCAAGACTATGGATAAGAAACTATGACCATTCACTAAATTCAGATTCAAGACCGAAACAAGCTTGCCAACACAGTTGGATGAAAAGTTTTCGCATGGAAAAAAAAAGAATGCAAAAAACTCTCACACTTCTCTCCGAGCACAATCCACACCGAACAAAATAATCAACAATCTTAGCTGCGGCCCTCGATAAGAGCCGGTAAACTTCTCACCTGCCAATATGACGAGCAACCGAGATACGGGTACACTATACCTATAAGTGTTCCGAAGTTCAGCAGCAGCAGCAGTCCATTGGACGGCTTCTAATAAACCTTACCCGTGGGCAATTTGATAGTTTCTTCCCCGAACCCCCACTGGAGTTCCATCCGCTAGCCTCAAATCGGTCTTCTCCTCTCGAGCTCGTTCAAGCCATTCAACCGCCGTCTCTCCCTCCGTCGCGTCTTTCATCGGGGTGTAAATGTGTAATTGATGCCTTTGGTCCGCAGTATGTACGCACAGCGGGACGCGGGCAGATTGGATTTTTCGAGAAAAGTTCCTTCGTTCGGAATCAGTGCTAAATTATCGAAACGAATGGAAAAAAAATCAATCCTCCTATCCTGCGTGGATAAACGGACGAGCGTCGTTCACTTCCATCACGCGAGTGAGTCCACACACGGGTATGACTGTGGTGTTGTTTTTTTTTTTTTTTCGCTCTTGGCGAGCAGAGGTGGGCCGGGGCGTGGGAAGACAGTGGCCTGGATCGATTTCGGCATCAGCCTGAAAGCAGACGATTGATATCTCGAGAACGGGCGCATCGATACGTGCGTGGGCTTCATTTATTAACTGATATACTCTTAGGGATTGGTGTTCTATGTGTCTTTTCGCGTCTCGTGGCTTGTTTTTTTTCGGAATCGTGTTAGTGTTTGTGTATTATATGTACGTTGGTACGTAGACACTGTTATTTTGGGATGGAATGAAAATGTTATCCGAGGCACGTGAAGGAACAATGTCGTTTGTGAGGAGATTGTTAGGTTAGTCGTTGAAGGACGATCTGTTGAGAAAAAATTTGAGCATTAGAGTTTTGTTCGTACTCTGATTGGTACAAGAATTTTCGAGTAATTTTGATGATGCAACGTAAGTTTAGAATCCAAAGGCTACCATAACCTGAACGGGCATAGTTTGAAATGTAGTCGGCTGGAGCTTTTGTCTCAACATAACCTATATCCACTCCGCCGCTTTTCTTGAAAAAGGAAAGTTGGAGTCGGCATTAGAGCGACAAAAAACCTTCACTCGGCAGCATGCAGATACATTCATAGACCGAGGCTTTCCTTCTGTTTTTAATCAAACTCCGACAAAAATACTCGAAAGGCAGAGAGGAAGAGAGAGGGGGGAAAAAGGAAACGCAAATGCACGCATTTGTACCGAGGGCTTTGGTCGGAAAAATATTCGTCCCCGATTGGAAAGCAGACGGAGGAATCGGTGCATAAATCACCCTCTCGAGCACGTGTGCAGAGTAAGCAGGCGCGTGTGTGCAAAGCGGAATGAAAAAGTTAAAAAAAAAAAACAAATTGAGAGAAACGACGAATGCGGAGAGAAAATTTTTTTTGTGTACTTGATCTTTTTTTTTTTTGTTAGTACCTGATGCATGTTTATTTTTATTCTGAGAGAGTCAAATTCACTCGAACAAAGCTATAAATTATTCAACTACTTCAAAACACAGTGTTGTCCCTTAGGAGAGAGCGAGACGATTTCAACGCGCTTTTCTGATATTTTTTCAGGTGTACAGGAATAATATATTATTATGCTTGCTGAAGCGAATGTTATGTTGACTGAATGTCAACTAGGACGTTTAGCATAATAGTGGAATTTATTATACTCTGCCAACTTGCTGTTTTCTTATGCTTATCACCGCTTCTTATTACTTCGCTGGTTTCAACGCTTCCTGTATTTTTTCTGAATTATTTCACAACCGAAAACAAAATTATCGAAGATAACCTATCATCAGTACTATCAATATTGCTAGGTATTTTTATTGATTTAAAAACATAATTCAGCAGAGACAAATATTAAACTAAAGTTCCCCAATAGGATTCCTTATTCGCAATGTATACCATAACAGGCTACTTTACGTTACTTTTCTCTGCGTTTTTTTTTCAATTACATTACATTTTTTGTTCTCTTTCAACCGCAGCCCTGACAACAAACAGAACGTATCTCTACTCGTAAGCGCCCTTTTTCAAGAACCAATTGAAACATACGTGACTTTCCTTTCAACTGATAAAGCCCTCTGAAGCACTCAAAGAAGAGCTTCGAAAGGTGACATTGTACGTACGATAGCGAGCGCACGAAAAAAAAGTCATCGGAGCATCTCCGACCGCACAATACCAATTTCCCTCTCTCCGCGGATCATACCGGCGTACTCCGAGAGCAAAGGACGGCAGACTTGTAAATAATTCACAGACTCCTCTTCTCGCTATAAATTGAATCGCGCAAGACCAGGGGGGGGGGGGGGGCCCCCGCCGTGACACTCGTCATTTCATCCCACGAGAACCAAAGTCGTCCAACCGTCATTAAAGCTTGATTAACTGCGTGGACACGCATACAGCCGCGCGGGCGCGCATGTGAAAGTTTTAAGGCTGAGCTATTCTTACCCCTTTTGAGGCGGCGGAACTGTTTGCTGTGACGGGCTATGTGACCGAGCTTTCCGAGGCAGTCGAGATGGCAGCAATGGGGGAAGAGGGGGAGGGGCTAAAAGGGACGGGCTTGATTAGAAACGCCGGCTGTCGTCTTGACGGCGGATTGGAAGCGGGAGTTTGAGGCTTCGAGTTGGACGGGGGCTGCGATTAAAAGTGGCTCTTGAGTTTTCGAGGGGATGAGTTTCCGGGAGTATCGCGGGACGGAGGGGGGTGATGGTGACGTATTGTTTGTGGCATGAATTTCGATGGGTTGCTCTTTATCGTTTCGTGAGTGTTGAAGGTGGGAGGGCTTTGTAGTTGCGGTTGGGAGTTTTTGGATCGAAATTGATGAGAATGAAGTGATGTTTCTTTTTTTAGTTTTTGAAAAAAACAAATCATCAAACTTGAGAGTTTGACTCGAGTTGATAAACTATAACGGTCGGTTTCAGAGTGAGAGAATAAGAGGAAACGTCATGAACAAAAAACATAACCTGTCGATGATTTTCGGATGATTTGTACTTGGAAATCGGGGCCAACAATATATACGTATTGTTTATGTCGGGAATCATTGCGATTCGAAATTTCTTGACCGAAACAATTAAATTTTAGAATTTTTGGAGCAAAGAAAGTTATCCACATGTATACAAGCTTTCAAACAAAAAATAAGGAAAGTAGAGTCCAGATATTAATTGGCTGAAAACTAAGATTTCTCGTTAAACAACATTATATTTAGAAAATTTACAATGTAAGTCATGCATCATAATTTATTTTCAGCCATCTTGAAATATATTTAACAATTTTTTACACAATTTTTGGGCAGAATCAGCTAATTTTTCATTTCTTCAAAATAAAACAAGAATAATCGTTTTTCGGTGATGTTTCGAGTGTTTCAATCTTGAAAGAAAGTGTTTCCTCTCTCTTCAAATTTATGTAACAATTAAAAATGTCGCTTTGCACATCTTCTACGAGGTACGTGATCAGCTAACAGCGTGGGCTTTATCACAATATGCTATACATCGAAATGCCACCGTAACACGACGTCAACATAACCTGTTTGTCGCATTATGTCGAAAATGTGTATTTGGGCTGAATGGATTGAATACGAGGTTATGTTGACAAGACGTTACTTTGACTTTTTGACACATCACGTACCGTCACATTAGTTCGGCCCAAACACCATCCTTGGGTTCAAAAATACTTGTATTCAATGATGCTTGCGAAAAATCGCATGCGAGTGGAAAAAAAATTCTTCCAACAATCTCACTCGTCAGCAGAAATGAAAAAAAGCTCGATGAACCAAAGCAGAGGATGCGGTACGACAGGCCCGCTCAGTGGGATTATTAATTCTCCGCGCGGAGGTCATTAAAAATTCCACGCATATCGAGGGGGGAAGAAAGAAAGCAGAGCCGCCCCCAGTCGGGAATATCAACGCTGACCCGATGGCAAACATCCGGCGGCCGGGATAAAATCCCCCCCCCGCGCATCATTTTCTCCGCCGCGCGGGCGGTGGTGGATCCGACTCGCTTATACCGGCTTCTCGCGCAAAGAGGCGGAAAAAAGCGCGCCCGCGGTGGTCAAAGAAAAAACTCCGTCGTAGTCTCGCGCGGGCG
>JAPYYV010003006.1:0-26327 GCA_030522625.1 Copidosoma aretas
AACCGGTGCTGTTCCACCATTTTTACAGATTTAAAATTAGTACTGAGTGACCTTAAAAACCCTTTTAAACACGATTTTGTTAATAATTCCTCAAATTTGGGATTTTTGGCCTGCATATCGGATCCGCCATTTTAATTTCCATGATTCTGACTTGATATTATTAGTTACTTACCTCAAAAAACTTCAAAGATACAATGACATAAAAAACAATTTTTGTTTCTGTCGTAACGTATGTATTTTATATCGCCTATATGGTACTACATGAATTGTACCGCTATACTTGGTCCACCATTTTAAATTTCAAAAATCGCCACTCGGCATTCGAAACTACAGGTAATAAGCTACAAAATGAGCCCAGATAGGTCTCATTTGAGCGCCATAAAAAATGGGCAGCCTGGGGGTACCGGTTGACAAAGAATGCCTCATACATACATATATATATATATATATATATATATATATATATATATATACAATCGTCGAGCGTCTTCCGTCGCACAAACTTAACCCCTCAACCTTTATTTTTGTTATCAGTCAGTAAAATAGTTAAATAATGTTAATCGTACATTTCAATCACTCATGACATTATGCAGCAGGCTTTTGATGAAAATGAAAGAGAAAGTTTAGGTGTTCTGTTCACTAAAAATTTCGAAGGGAAACCGAGAGTAACCAATCATTTTACAGTTATAGAAAACGTTTACAATTTCATTGAAAATAAATAGTACCACTAATAGTCATGTTAACTATAAAATATAACAGTATTATGTTGCATAAGATTCCAATGATCCTAGTCACTGTACATTTACATAAGTACTTAATTTTATTATTTATAAATTATTATCAGATTTAGGATTAAATATTGATATAATTCTCAATGTCATCACCCTATAAACTTTTTCAATACAGAATTAAAGTCTATACACGTTCTTTACAGTGATAATTTTTTCGATGCTCCGGATGGACCTACTTTTGAATAATATTTAATGGTGAAACCATTTGTTACTTTCTGATTGTAATTTTTAACAAATATTAATCATGAAATGATTTTACTGATTTCCGTATCACCATATCGGTAAGTGTATCATTTGAAATTGGCGCGCGCATGCAGAGCGTCTGCTCATCCTCCCAGCTGCAGACATCACTCTCGCTGAACGCCAAATGATTATTTTTACGGTTAAATATTTTATAAAATTCTGCTGATAAGCCCCAACTTCTGTTACGTCGTTAGAAAGCTTAAGAATTCTACTTTCACTGCGAACTTTTTCTATTCTGATCTTAAGTCTACTTTACTAGATATTACATTGTATCGTAGAACGGAGAAATATCCTCCGTAAGAGCCCATGATGAAAGTGTATTTTTTAACTGACATTTTTTCGAAAATTACCTGATGAAGGGATTTGATATTTTGAGAGGATATTCCGTATGTCTTTAATAACAATCTCTTCAAGTTTTACTGAAAATCAAAGTAAACCGATTACGTAAAGATCTACCTTAAGTACAACCATCCAAAATATCAAGATTTTAATTCTTACAATGGCGGCCAACTGTGTATACAATTCTTGTCGAGAAGGTTATGGAAAAGTACATAAGGTGATGTCAGAGTCAGAAATCATTCATTCGCTCTTCACTAGTCATGGAAGATACATTGACTGTAATTCTGTCTGGTACTTCTTCTATATTGGAAGCGCAGTATTTGCCACCTATGGAATTGTCCCAGAAACACAACTACGTTCTTAGTTTGGTAGAAGTCCTGACGTTCAATTCGATACCAAATATTGATAATAACAATAATGAATTTTAAGAAGGTGAATAAGTAGTTACAATTCCAACGGATAGCTACGAAATTTGAGATGTTTAGTCATTTTTGGGTAATATATTACAACCTGATGATATAAGTATTGATAAAAATGCGAATAAAAATACACTTCGCAGCGTAGTTACACGTAGCCATACTATTGATTTCAGGCCAAAAGATTCTGTTGGAAGGCTCTCATGTTTTACTGAATGACTTCTAGAAGATAACTTCCCCCATAACTCAGACTTAAACGGTAAGACGAGACAAAAACCGATGGAATCAAAGTTATAGCACAATCATTCACTAGCTCTCTTATACGCCCTGAGCCAAAAACGCCAGCGAATTACGGATGTGCAAAAGAGATAAACGTTGTGCCGCTACTTCGCTTCTGTCTATTATTTTCTTCTTGCTGTTTTAAAATACAATACTTTCTCTATGTACACATTTTCGAAAGAAAAAATCAATTAGAATATTATAGGTTCAACTATAGTAAATAAAGGCCGGATGTTGAGTGAATATCTTTATTGATAACATGACATATGGCTGTCATAAGGCTGTCTGTGAACAGCGAAACGTCGACGAATGTCATGTTATCAATAAAGATATGCACTCCACATCCGGCCTTTATTTACTATAGTTGAACTTATTATTTATCCAAGGAGTGAGAAAGTAGAGGAAGTATAGCTATTAAAATATTATAGCTTTAACATAGATAAGACTTGAAACCTCTAACTGTAATATTCTACAAAAAGGCTACATAGACAAGAAACTCATAAATAGTTTCATAATGATTATTTTATGATCAACTCATAATACTTATTAGATGCTTTTAAATTTATTTCACTGTACAGTTGACCTGCAATACATACATGCAATATATAATCTGTTATGAAATACAAATTGAACTGGTAAGTGATTTAAAGATTTACACCTTACATTTTCTAAACCTACTATTAAAACCAAATGAAATTAAAGTACTTCAAAAGCAACCTTCATTTTCTACTTGTGATATAGTATCGGACTTGCAGTATAAAAGTGAAATATCAAAGTATGGATACCTATATGAATTCATGCACTTTGAATGTCTCAATCCGCATTTGTTGACGCTAAAAAGATAAAAGAATCGATTATTTACAAGAATTCACAATAGACGTAGTCCAAACGATTTTACTTTAAATCACGACAGCTACTTCAAAATTTACTATTACATGATAGTATGTGTAAGTATATACATAAAATGATAATGAAGTATGTTGCAATCTTCCCCAAATATGGGGCATCCGAACAATACTTGCGACGTCAAACCGCAAAGTACAATTTTAACAATCGCGAAATCACTTTAAATGATAAAAAGATAAAGCAGTATGCTATGGCTTTTTAAATCAGCTGTACAATATTCTTTGAAATTAGTAAATTTCAAAAACATTAGTTTGCCAAAAGAAGTGATTTAACTATAAATATTTTCTACTTCTAACCACATCTAGAAACTTTATAAATCGCCATTTTTTGTAATTCTTTAATTTCTTGTACGTAACTACCAGAAGAAAAACTATATCATGATTTTTTGTACGGTTGTAAACATTGTAAAGAACTTATAAGTCTTAAGTGTAATAAAGATAAAAATAAATTTTGCCTGATTTGAAACAACTTAGTGGTTGATTTATTGTTAAAAATTATGTTGAATGACATTTTTATTTGTTTGCTTTCTTTTAGATATCGCTTAATTGCTACAAACCATCAGGCCTAAATTAATAAAATTAATCAAATAATGAAAGAGAATAGTTGCAACGCATGATTATATTTGTCATTACTACGCGCAACAGATTTTCCCTTAAATAGTGTATTTAACGTTATTACCCCAGGCTCAATAAATTGCTAAAAGTACCGCCTTTGCTATTCTGCTATCTATTTTCGGTAAAAATATACACACAACCAATGATGGATGAACAATTTAATCAAGTAGGAAGCATCGTAGAGACTCATTTAAATGCTTATGATATAGATCATACATCAAGTTCAGATCGATCTGTAACTTAGTTTTCGAGAAAAGTTGCAATTTAAATTAGTGGAGCACCTCAGTACAGTGTCACGATCAAGCGTTGCAAATTTGCTCTTTTTACTCGCAACCAAGAATTATTAAATTCGGTTGAGTTTGTTCCCCAAAGTGCTAAGTTGATGTCTCTGCAAGTGGTGTGGTTTTACCTTCGCAGAACCACGACTCTTGTTGTAGGTGGTCCCGAATATACCCCCAGAAATGTCTAGGGGTTGCACAGTGTTTTCTCGAAGAGCAGTTGTAGGGGCAACTTCATAATTACAAAATTCACCCAACAAATCCCTTTTCCTCGCATACTTTTAATGCGTTGGGAAAAAAAGATTTTTTTGTTGGTTGATAACTATAAAATAGGGTCAGGAGAAAACGTAAAAAAATCAAGATCAATGTAAGGTCGCTATTGCAGCACTGGTAATAAATTCTAATTTTCAAAAATACTTATTGCAAATTAAATTATGCAAGAACTACTGGACCAATCCTAACCAAATTAAGAGTTATACTTAAAAAAAAAAGTATGTTAGAAAAAGGTATTTCTTGGGTAAATTTTGTAATTGGTACGTTCTTTTACAAACCGAACAGATTTTTACGATAATTGACCAACACATTTTTTATTTTGCTGGAATTTTTTTTACGAATTCTACATGGAAAAAAAAGACATGTATTATTTTCATTTTTTTTACAGTATTTTGGACGCTAGAAAGGATTGACATTCCGCGAATCCGGTGATTTTGTGCTTGAAGAGGAATATTCAAAAATTAATAACTCTGGTTCTATTTAAGCTACAGACTGTATTTTTTTTATTTTAAAAGTAAAAGAATAAGCTTTAAAAAAAAATACTTTTGAGAAAAATTAGTAACAATTTAAGATTTTTATTAACAGTTTAAATGTTTAAATTGATTTTTAACAATTGCCTCCACCTCGTAGCGAGTTTTTAGTATTACTATTGTATTCTACGTCAAATTTTCTATTCAAAACTTCTTTTTTTTCCGTTAGTATTAATTATCACTATTGGGAATGAATGAAGTTATATAGTGTGGCACGTCTTATCGGTGGGCGGATTCTATTGCTTGTCATATTTTCTTGTATCATTCCGTTTTTCTCTATAATACATCTAGTTTTTATATTAATCAGTTAAAAACAGATGTTACTGAATAGGCAATCTTTTTAAATGTTGTTACTAGACATTTTGTATTAATTGGGTTCTTTGTTATGTTATTAATAGATGAAGCTTAACTACTTATTCATACCTAACTTTCATGTATGTTGTCCGCTAAAATACAATTATTAACAATGACATATACCTTACTAGAGCAATTATAGTCACGTATAACTAAATAGTTTGCCGAATAGAGCCTAGTATCTGCTTAAGCATTCTCTACCGCACCCACGAGTGTTCATATCAAATCTATCCACTTGTAAGTTTGGCTCTGTGTGTCTAAGCTAGTGAGCTTATTGGTAAAGTGCTGACGAAGATCATAACGATGCCTAAAATAGTCTCGCGTGTATAACAATGCACGATCATTTGTACTGACTCGTGTTCTCATTCCTTTAAGTTAATAGGTCATTTGAGAAGAAAAATAGTATCATTGAGAAAAGTGAATGAAAATTTGCTGCGCGCACTAACTATGGAAGTTACTACGGAGTTACAAGAACTAAGAATTCGTAATACCTGTCGTCAGTGCATCAAGAACAGCAAAAATGAAAATGATGCTGAAAGCAATAATGATCAAGTTGAAATGATATGTAACTATATTTCACTCAAAGTGTTCGACTTTATTTCACTAAATACGCGACTAAATAGCATAACGTAGCCAACAGCAGCGTTTCGCTTTCTTCATTTTATCATACAGTAAACTCTTTTTTCTATAGTAAATATATGTAGTAAACAGATCTTCAATATTCCGTCGATACCGCTAATAAGGCGTTTTCTTTTATAGCCAGAAAATAAAAAAGGATCATCAAATGAAGAATTAGATCTTAAAATTGGTAGTGGAGAAGCTTCGAGGACTTCGAAGCGCAATAACACTAATTGATTGAGTGAATCATTTAAATAAAGGATTGAGTTTCTTAGGATCTTCATCAATTAAAAAACGAGATTTGACGCAAAAAAGATATCCTGAAGAAAAAGCAAAAAAATCACAGACGTGATTAAGAAAAAAGTTTTTAATTTAACCGACGATGGTCCAGATGCCGCTAATGACGATGATGATTATACAACTATTCTAAGAACTTTACAAGACAGTTTTCACATCACACCAGACCGTAGTCATAAAACAAAAATTTGAACCATTTTCAAACACTGGTCATACACAAAAATTCAGTTCAATTTTCCAACCGTTACTCGACATATGATATCTATTACCAAAAAATATGCCGAGTAGAAAGGCATATTAAGCGATTCAAATCCTAAAAGCCATCCATCATTAAAAGTAGATACTATTAACACGATAACTACCTTCTATCAGTCTGGTGATTACACTTAAATAATGCCAGGCAAAAAAAATTAAACCTCTGTCAAAGAGTGTGGACAAAAAGTACTGTTGCAAAAGCGCTCACTTTTGAATAATAGAAAAGAATTGTATAAATCTTTTAAAATCAATTATCCGACATTAAAATGCTGTTTTTCGAAAGAGTATCGTTAAAGTATCATTGTGTAGTTCCAATGTCTCTTCAAGAATTTGAAGCAAAGCAATCCTCATTGTATGAAAAAAAAACTATTATAAAAATTTTTAAATAAAATATCACTATACGCGTATAGTATGAGAGTAAATGAAAATATTGCACAATGTAACTTAGATCAAAGTACTTATTCGCTAATAATAACGTATTAAAATTTGAATGAATAACAGTATTCATTTGCTACAATAATGTTTTTAATTTACTAATTTTTTTTATCTAAATATGCATGATGTTAATCGTGCTCACAAGTACTGTTTAACTTAAGTGTCAAATAATAATTTATGTAACGGAAAGAGAAGATGTGGAGAAGAAAATAAGGCGTCTGGTAGAACCCGTGGTAATTTTCAATAGTAGTAATTAATACTCCAGGAAAAAAAATTGTTTTTGATAGAAAAATTAACGTACAATACAATGGTAATACTAATAACGCGCTACGAGGTAAGGGCAATTGTTAAAATTTTGTAAAATATCTCTTCCAGCACAAAATCACCGAAATCACTGAATTTCAGCCCTCTCTAGCGTCCAAAAAATTGTCAAAAAAAAAAAAAACAAAAAAAATACTTTTTTTTTATTTCAATACATAAAAAAAAAAAAAAAAAAAAAAAAAAAAAAAAAAAAAAAAAATACTTTTTTTTTATTTCAATACAGAACCTGTAAAAAAAATTTCAGCAATATTAAAAATGTGACGTTCAAAAAGGTGTTCGATTTGTAAAATAACGTCCCAATTATGAGGTCGACCCTACAACTGCTCTTCGAGAAAACACTGTGCAACCCCTAGACATTTCTAGGGGTATATTCGGGACCACCTACAACAAGAGTCGTGGTTCTGCGAAGGTAAAACCACACCACTTGCAAAGACACCAACTTAGCACTTTGGAGAACAAACTCAGCCAAATTTAATAATTTTTGGTTGCGAGTAAAAAGAGCAAATTTGCAACGCTTGATCGTGACACTGTACTGAGGTGCTCCACTAATTTAAATTGCAAGTTTTCTCGAAAACTAAGTTACAGATCGATCTGAACTTGATGTATGATCTATATCATAAGCATTTAAATGAGTCTCTACGATGCTTCCTACTTGACCAAATTGTTCATCCATCATTGGTTGTGTATATATTTTTACCGAAAATAGATAGCAGAATAGCAAAGGCGGTACTTTTAGCAATTTTTTGAGCCTGGGTTGATAACGTTAAATATACGATTTAAGGGAAAATCTGTTGCGCGTAGTAATGACAAACATAATCATGCGTTGCAACTATTCTCTTTCATTATTTGATTAATTTTATTAATTTGGGCCTGATAGTTTGTAGCAATTAAGCGATATCTAAAAGAAAGCAAACAAATAAAAAAGGCCATCCAACATAACTATTAACAATAAATCAACCACTAAGTTATTTAAAACCAGGCAAAATTGATTTTTATCTTCACTACACTATAAACGTATAACGATTTTACAATGCTTACGACCGTACAAAAAATCATAATATAGTTTTCTTCCGGTAGTTACGTACAAGAAATAAAGAAATAACAAAAAATGGTAATTCATGAAGTTTCTAGATGTGGTTGGGAGAAAAAAATATTGATACATGAGTCACTTTTTTCGGCAAACTAATGGTTTACAAATTGACTAATTTCATAGAATTTTAAATAGCTGATTTAAAAAGCCATAGCATGTTGCTTAATCTCTAAGTCTTTTAAAGGAATCTCGCGATTGTTAAAATTGTACTTGGCGGTTCGACGTCGCAAAGTGGGAGATAAAGCACTTTTTTTTCCATAAATAAAATAACTCTATTTCTACCCAACCGATGCACACAAATTTTTTCTTAAAATGAAGGTAAGAGCATACGGATCACTGGAATAATTAGTCTGAACTGTAGATGGCACTGCTTAAATTTATAAAAAATGGCTAAATCGATCAAAATTTAGAAAACTTTAATAACAATTGAAGTGTAAACACTTTGGACACAGATATTCTCACCAAAATGAATAAGAAACTAACGACTATATTGCCACGTAAGAATACAATGCATTATGAGTCTGCATAATATTAGTAAATTGAATATGGCTGCCAATAAACGGTAAAAAAGGTAATTAAAACGTCCTTTTTTTCCATAAATAAAACAACTCCAGTTCTACCCAACCAATTTCGACAATTTTTTTTTTTCAATGAAGGTCAGAGCATAGAGATAACTGGAAAATTAGTCAAAAGTGTAGATGGTACTGCGAGCATTCGTAAAAAATGGCTAAATTGACAGAAATTAAAAAAACTTGCGTGATGATTGAAGTGTCAACACTTTTGACTGACTTATTCTTACCAAAATAAATGAAAAATTATCTACTTATTTGCTAGTAATCATTAAAAGTATTATCAGTCCGTGTGATATTAGTAAATTCAATATGGCCGCCAAAAAGACTAAAAAAGTTTATAAAAAGGCACTTTTTTTCCATAAATAAAATAACTCTATTTCTACCTAACTGATTCGAACAAATTTTTTTTTATGTAAAGGTAAGAGCATACAGATCACTTAAAAATTAGTCCGAACTGTAGATGGCGCTGCTAGAATTTATAAAAAATGGCTGAATTGCCAAACATTTACAAATATTGCACAACATTTAAGATTATTTTTTCAACAATGTTATTATCTGTATGTATTATAAATTTTAATAAGTGTAAAAATATTTCTGTATGCAATCTTCAGGTGTGTTTGATATTACTCAACTTATAAGATAGTACAATAACCTATGCTATTATAGGCAACTGATTAAAACTCTTATTCAATCTGATACAACGATATCATTAAATGATTGTATTAATAATTAGATTTGTATCAAACTACAATAGTTTATAAAATAAAATTTCTGAGCGACATGATCAATAATTGACAACTCTGACATGAATACAAAGCTAACTTAGGAAAACGTTGATATTAATTTTGTAATTCTTTAGCTTATTTTTGTGATGAGAGGCTACTCTTACGTTATTACGAAAATAGTTAAATCGCTTTTTTCTGCATATTGAACAGAGCAAGCAGATCTCTCAGGATAAAGAAAAAAAAACTGCCCTATACTTTCTTTAAAGATTCATGGTTCAAATTATACTTTAAATCACTCCTGATGTATTGACTCATAACGAGACAGTATAATATGAAATAAATACTGTTACATGTCTTTAGATCAATTAATCAATAAAGATACCACTTATATCGAAAAATCATTCAATAAGATGACTTTACTCGGAAAATTATGCTTATTAATTTGTGTAATATTGATGATAAGATTTTTTTTGATGACCAAATGTTGCCCTGCTCAATAACCTGCATTTCATTGTAATTTTTTAGTTGATACATTTTTTATAACAAAATTAGCTTAAATCGAATATAGTAAGCTGACTAACCTCTAGTTATATTTGTAACAGATGTACTAAACAAAAATTAATGTTGTATCCACTATAAGTTTATCCTGCTCTACTATTTAACATGAGCTCAATATATTCATTGCTAAAGTAGTATCTTTAACTGAAATGTTTCAACCATGTAGGGAAGTAAATTTGTTATGAATTAAAGGTATGTACACATAAAAATTATCTTTAAACATACTTTTACACTTTTTGGTGGCCATATTAAGTAATGCGTTAGCGCTACGAGGCAAGTTTGTAAACCAGACGAAGCCTTGAGCAACCGCTCTACTATTTACTCGGGAATCGCACACTCGAATTTTTATATCGTGAAAAAAAATTATTTCTATCGATGCACATTTAATAATTTTGTATAATTCTACATCTTTGAGGCTAAACTAAGGCTTTATCAAAAATAGTGGCAAGAAATTTTAAGAACACGAAAAATAAAAAAATTGTATCTTAAAATGCTCAAATCAAGACGTACAACTTTTATGCCTCTTGTAAAAATGACAACGCCCTACTTCATAAAAATACGTGAAATTAGTATTCTTGCTAAATTGTTTGTATGTATACTACAACTATTGTAAGGCTGCTATGTTGAGCATTGAAAAACTACGATTAGCATTAAAAATAATAAAATCTATGCTGGACGTAGTAATTTAACCATGGCAGTAATTTTTTTTAAAGTCATGATAAAAAATTTACGATTGTTCAAACTGCAAATTTACAATGCCTTTAGTAAAGTCCGAACTTGTGTCATCTGCTTAAAAACGTTATTTTTTGAGTCTTAAGCAGATGTAATAGGTGCAAGATAGTGTTTTAAGTTTAGCGCAAGGATCTCATCAATTTATTAAAGTATTTAGCTTGTTAGTATCTCTAACCTTTATTTTGAAAAAAAATTTGTCCCAATCGGTGGGGTAGAGATGGAGTTTAGTTCATTCATGGAAAAAAATTTGCCTTTTCATACATTTCTCCAGACTTTTTGGCGGACCTATTAAATTTGCTATTGTCACATGGACTTACAATGCTCTTTATGATTACGAAGCAATTAAATGAATAATTGTTCATACATTTTTGTAAGAATAAGTCCGGAAAAAGTGTTTACACTACAATCATCATGCAAGTCTTTTTAATTTTCGTCAATTTAGCCATTGTACACGAATTATCGCTGCGCCATCTGCAGTTCGAACTAATTTTCTAGCGATCTGTATGCTTTTACCTTCATTTAATAGAAAAATTGTCAAAATCGGTTGGGTAGAACTTGAGTTGTTTTATTTATGGAAAAAAAGGACCTCTTCATTACCTTTTTTACCATTTATCGGCGGCCATATTGAATTTACTAATATCATGTAGTCTCACAATGTATTGTAGTCTTACGTAGCAATATAGTAGATAGTTTCTTATTTATTTTGGTGAGAATAACTGTGTCTAAAGTGTTTACACTTCAATCGTTATTAAAGTTTTCTAAATGTTTGTCGATTCAGGCATTTTTTATAAATTCTAGCAGTGCCATCTACAGTTCGGACTAATTTTTCAGTGATCTGTATGCTCTTACCTTTTTTTAAAAAAAAATTTGTTCCAATCGGTTGGGTAGAAATAGAATTATTTTATTTATGGAAAAAAATTGCCTTTTCATAAACTTTTTTAGTCTTTTTGGTGGCCATATCAAATGTACTAATATCACACGGACTGACAATACTTTTAATACTCACTAGCAATTTAGTGAATAAGTTTTCATTTATTTTGGTAAGAATAAGTCCGTCAAAAGTGTTCACACTTCAATCATCACGCAAGTTTATTTAATTTCTGTCAATATAGCCATTTTTCACGCTTGCTCGCAGCGCCATCTACACTTTGGACTAATTTTCTAGTTATCTCTATGCTCTTACCTTCATTGAAAAAAAAATTGTCGAAATCGGTTGGGTAGAACTAGAGTTGTTTTATTTATGGAAAAAAAGGACTTCCTAATTACCTTTTTTATCGTTTATCGGCGGCCGTATTGAGTTTACTAATATTATGTAGACTCACAATGCATTGTATTCTGATGTGCAATATAGTTATTAGTTTCTTATTAATTTTGGTGAGAATAACTGGGTCCAAAGTTTTTACACTTCAATTGTTATAAATGTTCTCTAAATTTTTGTCGATTCAGCCATTTTTTATAAATACTAGCAGCGCTATTTTCAGTTTGGACTAATTTTTCAGTGATCTGTATGCTCTTACTTTTATTAAAAAAAAAATTTTGTTTGAACCGGTTGAGTAGAAATAGAGTTATTTTATTTATAAAAAAAAAAGGGATTTATCTACCACTGTGCGTCGCAAGTATTGTTCGGACGCCCCATATTTGGGCAAGATGGCAACATACTTCAATATTATTTCATGTATGTACTTACACATTTTCCTACGTTTTGAATAATATTTTATGTATTCTACCTTCAATCATGTGATAGTACATTTTGAAGTAGCTGTCCTGATTTAATGTAAAATTGTTTGGACTACGCCTTTTGAAGTGAATTTTTGTAAATAATCGTTTCTTTCTTCTTTTTAGCGTTAACAAAAGCGGATTTAGACATTTAAAGCGCATGCATTCATATAGGTATCCATACTCAGATATTTCACTTTTATATTGCAAGTCCAATAATATATCATAATTAGAAAATGATGGTTGTTTTTGTAGTACTTCAATTTCATTTGGTCTTAATAGTAGGTTTAAAAAATATACGTTATAAATCTTTAAATTACTCACCAGTTCAATTCATATCTTATAACAGATTACATATTGCATGTATGTATTGCAGGTCAACTGTATACTAGAATAAATTTAAAAACCTCTTATGAGTGTTATGAGTTGATAATAAAATAATCCTTATAAAATTATTTATGAGTTTCTTCTCTATGCAGCCTTTTTGTAGAATATCACAGTCAGAGTTTCTAAGTCTTATCTATTTCAAAGCTATAATATTTAATGGTAGTCTTCTTCACAAGTGGGCATCTCTTTACGGCGGTCCCTGGGCCCGAGAGCGCTTGCGAAGCAACGCCCGAGGGATTGTAGGGACCGCCCTGGTCGGATGCACATGAGTGGAGAATGCTATTTTTTCTACCGAGGGTGCACCAGCCTCTCAAAAACGCCCGAAGTAGGAAAATTGATTTTTCCCTTCAGAAATATATACACAGAGAAAGTATTGTATGTCAAAACAGCAAGAGGAAAATAATAGACAGAAGCGAAATAGCAGTAAGGCGTTTATCTCTTTTGCACATCCGTAATTCGCTGGCGTTCTCGGCTTGAGGCGTATAAGAGAGCTAGTGAATGGTTGTGCTGTTACTTTGATTCCATGACTCTTGTCTCGTCTCGCTGTTTTTTCATTCATGGGTTCCACCAATTACATACCCTGTGAGGTTTTCCAAAATGATTTTCCATACAGATTTCCTACATAGTTTCCTCAGATGGGTTTTTCACATGGTTTTTCCACATAAATTTCCCACATGGTTTTCCCCACATGGGAATTCGAGACTAACACTAAATTGTGTCCTTCATGGATTCCCAAATGGGAAACCCTTGTGGGGAACCCATGTTGTTTTTTTCAAGGAAGTTATGTAAGATAACTTTAAAAATATCAAGCTTACAGTATTGGATACAACATTTAGTGTAGTTTTGATAATGCACTCTTAGTTCATCATAGCTATAGACAAAATGAAGACATTGCTGGCTTTAGAATTTCTGCATAGTGGTTTGTTGATAATTCTTAAGCTCTAGCAGATGAACTAGAACAGATGTATAAGGACCGAAAGCCAGAACTTTAGTAACGGAGAAATGTTAAACTTCTCGTTAGCTGAATCATGTCATATCTGCGGAAAAGCCTTTCAGAAAGGAGAAAAAAAGTTTAGCGATCATTGCCATTCCACTGGATTATTGAAAGGAGCAGCTCATGAAGGATGCAACATCAACTACAAAAATTAAAGACGTATTTTAGTTGTCTTTCGTAATCTAACCGCCTATGACTCTCATTTTACAATTAAAGAAGTTTAACAGCTGGCGATTTATAAAGGTGTGTAACACTTTTTGCATAAAACAAAAAGATTTATATATATGTGGGTATATATATATATATATATATATATATATCTTTCACAAAGCATATTGATGGCAGTGACATTAACTTCAGATTTATCGACTTTTTCAGAGTAAAGGCGTCATCGTTAGATAATTGTTTCTGCAAGATGGTAATGCTCAAGATTAGATACAGTTATTACCGAGAAATGGTGTATTTCTGTACGATGACGTCATTTTTTTTTGAGAAGTTAGAAGATATACAGCTATCCAGTAAAGAAGATTTTCACAGTAAATTCACCGGTAGTGGAATCTCTGATGATGACTACGATCATGCTGTGAACGTTTAAAATATATTTTGCATCAGAATTCTTAGTAGGTACTCAGATATACATTTAAAGACTAATGTGTTGTTGATTGCGGATGTTTTTAAAATTTTCGCTTGACGTGTATAAACGCATATGGACTTGATCCTGCATACTACTACACAACGCCTGATTCAACACGTAATGCCATATTGAAATATGCACGAGTTAAATTGGAGCTTTTCCCCAACATACATCTGTTATTATTTATGGAGAGAGGTGTTAGAGGCGGCATCAGTCAATGCTGTAACCGCCATGCTGAGGCCAAAAATACATATATGTCTGAAGGTTATCATCTGGAAGAAAAAGAAAAGTATCTCAAATACTATGATGCGAATAATCTGTACGGATGGGCTATGACGCAGAGTTTACCAACTGGTAGGTTTAAATGGGTGAGTGACCTTAATATACCTTTTTTTTGTTTCGGATAATCACCTTTGTATTAGAGATAAACTTAGAATATCCTTGAAGCTTACATGATGGGAACAAAGATTTACCTTTGTGTTCTGAACATATGACATGACATGGTATGAAACAGAAAAAGTAGATGATTAGATTCTACAACAAAGATCGTTACGCTATCCAATGTAGAGCTTTAAAACAAGCTTTAAAGCATGGATTTTAATGAAATGTAATCAAAGCCCGTGGTTAAAGTCATATGTTGACTTTAACATTAAGGAAAGATAAAATGCTTAAAATAAGTTTTAAAAACTATTTTCTAAGCATTTAATTAATTCTGTTCAAGGTAACACAGTGGAAAACAAGCGAAAAGAAGTTGATGTAAAAGTCGTTGATAAGTAGAATGGACGCTGCAGTGCCGAGACTTTCATTGCCAGGCCGAACTTTCACAGGCGTACGATATTCGCTAAAAATTTTGTGGCTATACAACTAACACTCACAGATAGGCAATAAAAAAACCTATTTACGTTGGACTTATCGTACTCGATGTATCGAAAACTTTGATGTACGATTTACAGTACTCGTATATGAAAGAACGTTTCGGAAGTATGTGTGAGTTATTGTATACTGACACTTACAATTTGATCTACTGAATGCGAGGTACAGACATACACAAAATCATGGGTGATGATATCGATAAGTTCGATATATCAGACAATGCGGACGATAATCCATCTAATATACCTTGATAAAACAAGAAACTAATCGGACTTATAAAAGATGAGTGTTGGGGTAAGATTTTGTTAAAATGTATTGAGCTCTGCAGTAAAATGTGTTATATCTGTGTACAGGATGATAAGCCAATCAAATAAGCAAAAGGTGTAAAAGAATCTGCTGTGTAAGCCAAAATAAGTTTTGAGGACTATTAAAACTGCCTGTCCAGTAAAACCGAAGATACATATGTTCAAAATGTTATACGTGTCAAGCACTCAAACGTTCATACTGAAAAACAAGAAAAGTAGCCTTAAGCTCAAAAAATGATAAGCTCCGCCTGTTGCCAAACTTTACAGACACACGGCCTTGGGGGCATAAACTTATTGTGTATAATGTAAAGGATATAAATAACAGAAGAGAGAGAGAGAGAGAGCAACTTATTTTAAAAATCTATATTTAATGTTTACACATCATATAATTATGCTGTGACTGCGAAACGTAAAGTTGTCGCTTCGAAAACTGCATGCACGGCTTTCGTTTGGAATGTCCGGGACTGCTATTTTTTTCTGTTTCAAATGAAAGGAACACCGTGTCTAGGGGCGTAATAGCTCACTTGTGGGCGGGAGGCTATAGCAGCGCAGCTAATTGCGAATGTTTGTACAGCGAGTAACGTTACTAAGCAAATCAACAAGACAACAACGTTGTCAAGAAGAAGTGGCTCTCTCGTCACTTCTGTCTGAGGACTTGTACAATCAACACGATCTCTGTTTTTCACCGCTTACTCCTTTGAGTTTGTCTCACTTTTTTTATTCAATAAAGTTTTGGAAGTCACAAGATTGTGCAGGTTTATATTTCTCGTGATAGACGTTACAATTTTTGGCGCTTGACGTTTGGGCATCTCGTATGAAATCCCGCGGGCGTGCAATTTTGTGTAAAATAAAGAGAACACAGAAAGATGCTGAGAGCTTTTTCATCATCAAGCAAAATACCTCGGATCAAGAACATTCAGGCTGATGAGGCCGACGACGCTGACAAGGCTGGGCCGGACGAGGAACTGGCTGACGATTTCGAGATTAAAGTAGACATAGCCAACCAGGTTATGTTGAAAGATATTAAGGAGTCTTCCGAGGGACAAGCGGAAGAGGATAATCGAGATTTGCAGCAGTTGGCTCTTCCCCCTAAAACCACAGCAACGAGAGGACGCATCGCGAGTTCAACTTTCGCGGCAGCGCGAAAACACGCACCGCCTCTATCAACTGTGACGTCTGCAGTTGATACAGCGGCAGCGAAAAATCGCGCACTGCCTCCATCGGCAGTAGCTTCAGCAGCGAGTTCCGCGGCAGCACGACGACGCGCACCGTCTCTATCGGCAGTGGCTTCGGCAGCAAGTTCTGCGGCAGTGCGACGACTCGTGCGACGATCCGCCTCCATCGACCGAGACTTTGGGAGCTGATTCAGCGGCAGCGTGGAAGCGTGCAGGGCTTTCATCTACTCTCAATCGCCCAGTGGCAGCGCAAGGAGTTATACTACGTTTATCGTTACCTACATCTCATCAGAGTACCATTGCATCAGCAGCAGCGCGCTATAACACACCGTTTTCATCTCTTACGTCAACTCATATCATGTGCCTCAAATCATGCGCGCTTTTCTGTAAAATCAGCGTCCCAGCGATTGTTACCATTTATGTCTCAGAACAGTGAGATTATTGACTTTTTGTAACGATTAGAAATCTTTTTAGTTACAATGTTGCGCATAATAACGTACATTTCGAAGTTTTATCTGATAACGAGAGTAATTTTGATGATCGCAACATTGATAACGAAAATAAGTCTTTGTTAAATTTAAATGTCCATCGTGATAGAATTGTAAATCAAAGCACAATCCCAGTCCATTTGAGTGTTAACTCCATTAAAGAATTAACAAACGCAATTGAAGAAACTTTAATTAAAGTTCGAAATTCCAGCTCAAGCAATTAGAACTCTATTTCTTTTTAATCGAATGACTTCGGCAAAATCATTACCCCTCTTTTCTGGAGAACCACTCGAATGGTCAAGATTCAAATAAGCATTTGACATTTCAACTTCATTAGGAAACTACTAAGATGCAGAGAATCTCGTGCATCTTTCAGAAGCACTCCGGGCGAAGCCCAAGAAGCTCCTCGAATTTTATTTGTCGTCGGAGACACTGGAAAAATTTTAAAGAAGCTAGAAATACTGTTTGGCAATAAGAAGTTAATTTTGGAAAAAATAATCAAAGAGATTCGAGAGCTTCTGAGCTTGAAAAATTCAAATGCAAATTTAATTTATTTTGTCACAATACTAAAAGATTCTGTGATTGCGATAAAATCGATTAATAAAAATGTAGGTTATTTGTACAGTCCAGAATTTGCAAATCAATTATATCAAAAGTTATGAAGTTCAATGATCCACAATTATGTAAGATTTTCAGCTTTTGAGGATTCATCAGAACCTGATTTAGAAAACATAGCCGACTTTGTGTTTCACAAAGGAGAATTGAATATTACAGCTGGCATAATTACAGTGGAAATGAATAAATTAACACCAAAAAATTCAGATTCTAATTCTCGAAACTCTTACACCAACAAAAGGGTAGTTTTTAGTGTCAATGTCAAAGAGAACGCAAGTACGAGTAGCAGTCTAAAAAAAATGTTTTCATTGCAGGCGTAAAAATCACCTAATTGCTGAATTTAGAGACTTCGTGAAATCTCCAGTATACCAGCGCTGGAAGACTGTCAAAACAAGTAAACTTTGCTTTTATTGTTTATAAAAGAATCACGTTAGAGACAAATGCACTGAGCTACCATGTGGAAAGTGTGGCATTAGGCATCACAAGCTTTTACATTCTTCCGTAAGGAATGATTCCGTATCTAACGTTGAGACCGAAACTAAACTGGAAGTTTTGAATATTAGTAACTCTCAACCTATCTCCTTGTAGATTGTATTGAAGTTTGTACCCGTTTTTTTAGTCGATAACAAATTTTCAATGTGGATTTATGCCCTTATAGATGAAGGGTCTACGGTTGTAATAATAAACTCTGAACTAGTGAGAAAACTCAAGTTAAAAATGTCACACATTAATACAGTATTAAGAGTTATTGGTGGTGATGATAACGTGACACTTTCCACACAATGTGTGGATTGTCAATTAAAACTCGATTAAACAGTACTAGGTTTAAAAAATGTATTAGTTGTCGAAAACCTCGCACTTCCCATACAGAAAGTGAACTACGATCTATCTCAACTTTGCGCTAAAGAAACGGAAGTTTCCATTCAACCTTAGAATAAAGCGCTGCGAATGTTGATAGGTCAAGACAATATTTATTTGATATTTACTTAAAAATTCAAAGAGATGAAAAACGAATTTCTGTTTGTATCACGATATACCTTGAGTTGGTCTATTCACGGTGTTTTTAACAAAAATGACTCCGCAAGCTTGCAAGTTCTTTCAGCGAATCTCAGTGTCAATTTGCGAGGAAAAGCTTTTTTAGACGGAGATTTAACCGATTTAGTTAGAAATTATTTTGTGATTGATGATATGAGCGTTACAGAATGCGATAAAATAAGTCTTGAAGATAAGCGTGCAATGGAAATTTTAGAAAATACGTGTTATTGTAGTAATGGAGCATAGTAAATTGGCTTACCGTGGATTTCAGACGATTTAAATCTTCCGAACAGTCGTTCTACCGCGTTTCGAAGACTTCAACTCTTTGAAAGAGAACTAGCTCGTGATGAAGACTACGCTGGTTTATCTAACCGAGAACTGACTCGTTTATTGTAAAATAATTTTGCTAAAAAAGCAGACGATCTGGGCGGTAAAAAAATTTGGTTTCTTCCTTATTTTTGTGTGTGCCATGTAAATTAACCAGGAAATGTGCACTTAGTCTTTGACGTGGTAGCGAAAACGGAATCAACAAGTTTTAACGATACCACGTGACACTAAGATTTTAATTTTCAGCCCATTCTTAGACGAAAACGATTTGCTCCAAGCTGAAGGTCGAATAAAAAACTTTGATTCAGGAGACGCAATTAGAAATCCAATAATTTTGTATGCACAAGAACCGATCGTAAAATTACTAATCAAAGAATACCATGAAAAATATTATCATGCTAGTTATGAGACGGTTGTAAATGAACTACGATAGAAATAATGGATTGTAGGATTACGTCAAGGTCTTAAAAGCTTAGTAAGTACGTGTATAATTAAAAAAATTCGGAGAAGTCAGCCAGCAAAAATGAAAATGGCTACTCATCCGTAAGCTTGTTTGGCTTATCATTGACGTCCTTTTAGTGAGTGTGGGCTTGATTATTTTGGACCTATTTCGGTTAAAATAGAAAGAAGATGAAAAAAACATTAAAGTGTTTTATTTAAGCGCATGACGACACGTGCGATTCATATTAAGCTTGCAGCTAGTTGGAGCTGGTACTTACTGATTTTATTGGTTGTCGGTTCCGAATACACGGAGCACGTAGCGAGAGGGGATCTACGGCAGCGTAATTGGCCGTCGTTCCGGGTCGACCTACCGGAAGACGAAGAGGCTAAGGGGTGGACCAGTTCCCTCGTGCTTTAGCACGAGCCTTACTCTGATGTCACAACTCTGGATGGCTTGGGCTTTTGAGCTCACCTCCTTCCCCCTAGGGCGGTAATGGTGGGGGATAAGCTAGTTCCCCCGTGCTACACTGAGAAAAAAACAACTTTAAGTTTACGCGAGGAGCACGGTAGATTCTACTTTGTTACAAAGTAACTGGTGGCACCATTGCTGTTACTTGAGGACCCCGGTAGTTTCTACTTTGATATTTCAGTATACGATGAATGTTTACATATACAGTGCAGTCAATGCAGTATTTCCAACTTTATAAGTTCGGTCAGATCTACTAGGGTCGTTCAGTTACAGCGACGGTGCCACTTGTTACTTTGGAACAAAGGAGAATCTACCAAGCTTCTCGCGTAAACTTAACGTTGTTTTTTTCTTAGTGTATAGCACAAGCCCCACTCTGACGTCCTAACTCCGGATGGCTATAGTTCGAGCTCCGACACCCACTCCCACTCTGACGTCATGACTTCAGAGCACGTGCTCTAATGCCCCCTAATCATAATTAAATGTGCTCGAGACGCACTCTCAAAAAATATGATGCGCATTCATTCTCTCTAATGTATCACATTTTTACGCTCATCTCAGGCAAGCATAAGCCCGTCGCGTAAAACGCTCGTCCCAAATAATACTATGTCTGGTCCGCATCCATTATCAATACGCGTATCGAATGATGCAGGCTTTGTCGACTTAAGTGCTAAGAGGCGATAGCAAAGGTTTCTACGTCATCGCGGAGGATGTCGTTGTGGCATGGAAAAAGAGAGAGAAAGAGAGAGAAAGGGAATATTACGATTGCATGTATGCGGTTTGGGAAGAGCACAACTCTCATCGACTTTAATTCCCCGTACTGCTCAAGACGAAATGACAAAATATGATCCGCTCTCTGATCAGCGTAGGTAACCCTTTAATCCTCGACGCAGACCGTTTATACCTGCTTACTCGAACGCATTTTGTTTTCAATAGGAGCGAGAGATACGATTAGCAGAGTTAAACATCAGTCCACTGTGTACAACGCTCGGTACAAGTAATACGATGCTCATACCTCTTCTCTTTTACGCATTATAATATTCTAGCGTAAGGTTTATATTAGCAGATGTGTACGCGTATCAAGTGATTTAAGTCGCTAGCTATACGCACGCTCGCAACACTATGCCTGGTCCGTCTCACTAATACGCGTATCGAATGATTCAAGTCACAGGCATTGTCAACTCAAGTGCTAAGAGGCGATGGTAAAGGTTTTTACGTCATCACGGAGGATGTTGTCGAGGCTGGAAAGAGAGAGAGAGAGAGAAATAATATTAAGACGAGATGTATGCGGTTAGGGAAAAGCACAACTCTCGTCGATTCCAATCCCCCGTACTGCTCGAGACGCACTCTCCCTGGACGCATTATGATCCGCTCTCTGATCAGCGTAGGTATTTCTCTTATCTTCGACGCAGTTCATTTATACCAGCTTACTCAAACGTATTTGTTTTTAATCGGAGCGAGGGATAATATTAGCAGAGTCAAGAATCAGCTCGTTGTGTACAACGCTCGGTACAAGTAACACGCTGCTCATTCCTCTCCTCTCTTACGTATTATAATATTCTAGCGTAAGGTTTATATTAGCGGATATGTACGCGTATCAAGTAATGCGAGTCGCTGGCTATACGCGCGCTCGCAACATTATGCCTTGTCTGCCTTTCTTATCAATACGGGCATCGAATGACGCTAGTCGATAGCTTTATCGACTCAAGTGCTGAGAGACGATGGCAAAGGTTTCTACGTCATAGCGGAGGATGTCGACGAGGCTTGCAAGGGGCAGAGAGAGAGAGAGAGAAAGAGAAAGAGTGAATCACGTATCGCGTAATGCGAGTGATGCACGTTACGAGTTTACCTCATGCCGCTCAGCATTCGAGTCAGCCTGATTACATGAGTTAACTAGCGCTAACGCAATTGTATCCGTTAGTAATCTATAACTTATATTGTTCTTATGGCAGTCTGCTTTCTTTACTTGAAAAATTAATAAGCTAGTATTGGATATCATATTGGCTCTAGTGTACGTGTATAGTTCCTGGAGATGATAAAGCGAGCACGCGTATTGACGAGGCTTACTCGTGCACGGTGTTGTGTACAAAAAACTCGCAATTTCCGCTAAAGATGCTGGAAACTATGCGACGACCTTATTACAGAGGGATGACGTGTTGATACTTGCTTCGCTGTGTGTTTTTAGTTTTATAAGGGGACTAGCTAGCGGGCGAGCCAACAGCTTGCATCGCTCAAAACGCTGCTTAACGATAAAGCGTTATCCTAAGGGCTTCACTCATATTTTTTGATTTGGTTGGAAGCCAGCAGCATTCGTCGTAACAAAAAAAAACGTGACATATGACTGCCATATGACCGTCATGTGAGGTCATGATATAATTCAACTTTATACGTCTATATAGATGTATCTATACCCGTCATTAGTTTTTCAACATGTATGACCGTCGCAAGCTTGGGTTTAGTCATATCGATTAAATTATTTACTCTAGTCGCATATAAACAAGAGAAATAGGCATTTATTTTTGTGTCCATATAAATACAACCATGATTATTATGAATTTTGTAGTACAAAACATGATGTAAAATGTATAATAAATTATCTATCGAATACAACTATAATAAAATTACAGATGGCTGGTCAGTAATATATATATATATATATTTATATTTATAGTTTTATACATATATATATATATATATATGCCACTATTGCGTAAGGTAATTATTACAATACGTCCTTGCAGTATTATTGCTATTTTTTTTTTGTTCATCGTAAATAAAAAAAAATCAATGGGTTCAATACATTGAATCTATTGTAAAATTATTAAATTGTATTATTGAATTTTAATAATGATTTTATTATGCATTGTATCGGTGGCTAATAATTAAAAAAAAAAAAAATTAAAATACATAATTTTTACCCTCGTGTCATGAAAAAGTTGTCACAGCTGTAGCGGTAATATGACCGTCACATAGCCGTCATGCTACATGTCATGACCATCATGATATAAAGTGCTACATCACTAGGACTAACAAATAACAGGTTAGTTAAGAGCCTCGCCGGCGTTGTCCGCTTTCGCAGTCGGTAATATAGGAGATGGACATATCGAGGAGGGACAGCTTATGCGGAGGGAGCTGAGGTGGGGGGAATTAGAGCTCTAGGGTCGTGACGTCCGAGTGGCAATCTTCCCTATCCCCCTACCCATTCGAGTGCTCTTTTGCCCATCTTGACAACATCCACCGCGATCACTCGTCTGTGAAATCCTTTGTAGTCTCCTCTCATTCGCTCTTTTGCCCACCTCGATACCATCCTCCGCGATTTTGTAGAAACCTTTGCCACCGCCTCTCAACACTTAAGTCGACAAAGCCAGCGACTCGCATCAATCGATACGCGTATTGATACGAAAGACGGACCGATCATAGTGTTGAAGCCTGATCCGCGTTGAGTTTATAATTTTGGTGATAAGAGAGAGAGTGAGCGTGCGTATAGTCAGCGACTCGCATCACTTGATACGCTTACACATCCGCCAATATAAACCTCACACTAGAATATTATATTTCGTAAGAGAGGAGAGGTTTAAGCATCGTGTTACTGGTGCCGAGCGTTGTACACAACGCGCTGATGCTTGCCTCTGCTCATCATATCTCTCGCTCCGATTGCAAACAAAATGCGTTCAAATAAGCAGGCATAGAAGGACCGCGTCAAAGATAAGAGAAATACCTAGGCTGCTAAGAGAGCAGATCTTATTTCGTCCTAGGAGAGTGCATCTCGAGCAGTACGGAGGATTGGAGTTGATGAGAGTTGTGCTTTTCCCGAACCACATACATCTCGTCCTTATATTTCCCCCTCTCTTTCTCTCTCTCTTTCTCTCTCTCTGTCTCTCTCTCCTGTAAGGCATTAAGACTATAACGGCTCGAAAATTCCATTACGCGCACGTTGAAAGATGTGTTTATTTTTAAAGTGTCATATGAACAGCTCAATAAAAGAACGGGAGAAGAAATGGGGAGACGATTCCGACGGGATCGGAGCCAATAAGACCACAGAGCTTTTAGGCGGAGAAGCGAAGTCAAGTGGGGAGGAAAACGGCAGCTACGGGACATCAGGAGCTAGGGAGAGAGCTCTCGACCACTAATCAGTAATGCGATATACCCAAGACTTCATGTGCACACTTCTACGCACATGGTTTCTGAGTGGCCGAGCACCTGCGCTCCGTTTATACATCCGAAACTACGCTATACGCCCAAATTCACAAATTCCGAGTAAATAAACCAGATAACCAGTACCTTTGGGGATCAGACGTTTAATGAGGTAAATGTTTATTAACCTAAGCGTTCGAAACTCAATGACCTTGTATTGTTGACAGTCAATCAGCATATTCATGAAATATTTATCGACGTAATAGCTTAAAACCCACTGACCCTGTACTGTCGAGAGTCAATTGATTTATAAATCGATTGTTTTTTAACACTAGCGCTCAAAACCTAATGACCCTGTACGCTCAAGAGTTCGTTGATTGATAAATTAAATAATTGTTCAATAAGCTCAACGCTTTAAGACCAATGATCTTGCACCTAAAAGCAAGTGCTTGTATTTTTAATGTAATAAACTTTTTTAAATACGTTTTCTGCAGTTTATACAATATTTTACACAGGTATTTTTAACAATTAAATTTTCCTACATGTTCTTTAGCCTAAGCCTGGCCCACTTTCTATAACTTAAGTATTACAGTTGACCTTCAGTACCCGTAGCTATCAATGGTCGAGTGGACGAAGTGTTTTGCCCGCGCCAAACTCTGGCAGAAGAGTCGTCAAATCCTGCTCAAGGTAAATTTTTTTTTTTTTCCTTATTACTATTAAAAGTGTTCTAATTATTATAAAACTTTTTTTTTATAATTTATATCATTATTATACGGATAATTGTAATTTACACTACATAAAACTCTTCAAAAAATTAACTGTATATATTTTCAGATTAAAAATTAATAATAATATTTTGAGCATGATCATCAATTTTAAAACATTCATTTTTATTGTATTATGTAGATTCGCACGTACCAAAAAAAAATTTACGGATGCAAGAGTGTACTTTGGTACTATTTCCCCACCACCGTGCGGTAAGTATCTCGGCGGGCCTTTATACAATACTTGTCCTAAAACTGATATGACTCATCAACGTACTCTGCGCAGATAAAAATAATGCCTTACATAACGTGGGTGGTGATAAAGAATGCTCAGGTCGCTCAGAACAAAAGTGCGATATGTGGCATTATTTATTGAGTAGTCTTCAATATATGTACATCTATTTAGTGGATCATTTTGAAAAAAGATTGAATAATCATTTATAGTATTAAAAAAGCAACAAAATTTATCAGCCATTACGTTACATCAAAAAATAATTGTTGCTACAATTTTATGAATTATAATGATATAAATTAAAAAAAAAATCTTTATAATAATTACAACACTTCTAATAGTAATTAGGGGGGAAAATAAACATTTTCTTTCGGCAGGATTCAAAGACTATTCCGCCAGAGTTTGTCGAGAGCAAAACATTGAGTCCACTTGACCATTAATAGCTACGAGTACTGAAGGTCAAATGTTATACTTAAGGTATGGAAAGTGGGCCAGGCTTAGGCTAAAGTACATGTAGGAGAATTTAATTGTTTGAAATACCTGTATACAATATGATAGAAACTGCATAAAATGTATCTAAAAAAGTGTAGTACATTAAAAATACGAGGTATGTTCAAAAAGTACCCGGAATTTTCGTTTTT
Organism: Copidosoma aretas; assembly: GCA_030522625.1. Lineage (NCBI taxonomy): Eukaryota > Metazoa > Arthropoda > Insecta > Hymenoptera > Encyrtidae > Copidosoma > Copidosoma aretas. Next base: position 25,854 of record JAPYYV010003006.1, read on the forward strand.
TCAAAAAAATATTTATTTATTTGTCTACATCAATGTGGTCCCCTTCAAAGTAGTCCCCCCAAGATATAATACACTTATGCCAGCGTTTTTCCCAATCTTCGAAGCACTCTTTATATTCACTCTTTGGTATTTCCTTGAGCACTCTCAGCGATTCAGCCTTTATTTCTTCAATCGAGGAAAAACGCCGTCCTTTCATGGGTCTCTTCAACTTTAGGAACAGGAAAAAGTCTAACGGAGCCATATCTGGTGAATATGGAAGTTGGGGCATGACTACGGTATTGTTTTTGGACAAAAAATTACGAACAAGCAACGACGAGTGAGCAGGTGCGTTATCGTGGTGCAAAAGCCATGAATTGTTTTTCCATGAATCGGGGAGTTTTTTTCGGATTGCTTCACGCAAACGTCGCATAACTTCGAGGTAATACTCCTTATTAACCGTACGACCTTGTGGTAAGAACTCTTGATGCACTATGC
>JAPYYV010003007.1:0-21898 GCA_030522625.1 Copidosoma aretas
GTTAAATATTTATGACTTATATAATTCACCTCTTGCTGAATATGCTGAAGAACCAACAGGTTTTAATAAATACGTTAAAATACATTTAACATTTGTGAATAATTATCTGTAATCTATTGTTGGGGGGTTTACGCGCGTAGCGCGCAGGGGGCGAAGCCCCACTAGTATATATATATATATATATATATATATATATATATATATATATATATCTGTATAAGTATGTGCCTGCATGCACTCTGCTGTTTCTGCGGCACGGGAGTCAGTCTCTAGCGGCACTCTGTAAGGTGCCGTCGGTATTTGTAATAGGAGGTTATCTGTATAATAGGCTGTTGATTAAATCTGCGTTTGTTTACATAAATAGTACTTTATTTAAACTACCTGCCTTCTGTATTTGTTTGTCAATAATCCAACAGTTGGTGCTAGCGTTCGAAAGTTATAGCTGTTAAAGAGTCTCTTATGTTAGAAAAGGCCTCAATTTGTAAAAATTATTATATTTGCCTAATGAGATTTTACAGGAAACACATCAAATGATACGAAATAAGGGTAGTTATTGTGCAGAAGAAAAATTATTTTATCAAAATTGCAATATTGCGTAAATGTAAGATGTCATTTCTTCAACAAGTCACTTAAAACATAAAGACTTTTTTACTTATCATTCGATTGTAATCTTTCAATGTTAATTCTGTCCCTTAAACTATTGCCGAGAACTTGATCGATTTAAATTTTAAAAATATTAAGTGTTTTTAATTGTAGGTCTCAATGTTTATCCCCCAACAATTGAAAACTAACAACTATTGGAACTAGCTTTTTAAAAACTTGACGTTTTGAAAATTAAAATCGGTAAAGTTGTGAGCGATTGTTCCAGGAACAAAATAAGCTTTGGATAACTAATATCAAATGAGGAATAAAAAAGTCTCTATGTTTTAAGTGACTTTTTGAACAACTGACAGTATACACTTGTGTAATATTGCAATTTTGATGACATAATTTTTTTTCAACACATCAAGTAACCTTATTTCTGGTATTGTGTAATCTGTTTCTTGTCAAATCTTATCAGACAACTAGATTCATTATCATAAATTAAGGCCTTTCTAACATATGAGACTCCTTAAAAGAAGTGACACAAAAATCGTTGAAAATAAGACTTCGTGTATATTTGATAGAAATCCGTTGATACATTTAAACCATTGTAACTTTTAATCGGGCGCACGAAATTCAACAAATTGTTTTTTAATTTTTAATCTATATGGTTCCCCTTAGTTTTATTCAAGTCAAGTTGTGACCACCAAAAATCGTGTACTACTTTGCTACTATCGTTGACAGTAGAACCACCGTTTACCGATGTATATCGTGAAAAAAGGCCAGTTTGATCAGTTGCCGAGACACGTGTCCAATATTGTAGCCTAACAGTGCTGTAAAAAATTTTAATTGAAGATCTGATGCGCAGAAGTGAAATGAGATACAAGTTGAGAATCGGGGGGATTAAAGGGGGACAAAAAGGATATTTAGACTTTAAACGATAAAATTTTTTTTTTTTTTTTTTTTTTTTTATGGACGGCGGTGGAGGAAACCTTGCATAGGCTATCCTCGAAACAGCTGAGGGGGTGTGTCGGATTCTTACTGACTAAAACCATCCACCGCCAGGGTCATCCAGCGTAAGCGCTATGAGTACCCGAAGAACGAAAAAAGAAAAGAAGCGGAGAAAAAGATGATGGAAAATACTGGGACGCCGAAAGTTCGAGGCTAGCTAAAAAACCGAGAGTAGGAATTTTGCTAGCGCTATCGCTAAGAGCGAGACACGAGAGCTTTGAATATTTCGTACAGCTCATAAACACAGTGTTGATTTCTTTCCCTCTAGTAATACTTTTAGTGGATAAAGTCCTCGATAGCTTAGTGGTTAGCCTGCTAGCTTCCTAGCCTGACAGACTCGAGGCTAAACGGTTTGGATTCTCGTCGAAAAATTTTCGGGAATTTTCATTCTCGGACTTTTTTGGTAGGAAGAGTATCCGAGGTGCCGAAAACATATTCTCCCCGATTCTAGCGGACTGACTACAATTTCTCCTGATGATGCCTGGTCCTGGGGGGGCAATCCCTCCTTGGGAAGGTCGTCGACGCACCCTGACGCCAGGTCGGTGGGTTCCCGCTGGCAGTAGGCGCTAAGCCAATCCCCGTCGTGGGAGTCAGCAGCTCATCGACCGGGCCGATGGATCACCGGCGAGTCTCTTCTAGGGGGGCCAACACCTGGGCCAGTTTATCCAGAGAAGTCGCTATTAGCCCTGCAACTATCGGCGTGGCTGGGTTGAAGATCTATGAGTGAATTCTCTTCGCTCATAAATCTGATGCCTGACCAGGATGTGTTTTTCTCTCCCTCCCGTTGTCCCTTGAGGCTGCTTTAACACTTCAATATTCCGAGTGCCGCCCTTATGCGTATAGTACCGACCAGATTCCTTCCTTGGTCTCTTTATCGGTCATCAAACTTCGCCGTTATTTCTCATCTTTCCACTATTTCTCTGCTTCTGTCTCTTCTTTCCTGTTTCAACACCTATATCAGAGTAATAGTCCAACGGACTGGCTCTCTCTTCGGGAGGATGGTTTTAGTCGGTAGGTGCCCGTGATGATTAGCATCACGTAGTGTACTTTGCACTATAGGCCAAGGTGAATCCGAAACTCCCTTCTGCAGTAGCTTCGTCTTCACAGAACCGTCTTTCGAAGATCTTCTTCTTCCCACTATGAAAAAAAAAAAAAAAAAAAAACTTTGTGGATATACGTCCCAATACTGTCTGCCACCGATAAAGCCGCAAATCAGTGCACCCATGTTTTTCTTTCTTCTTGTCCTCGAAACAGCTGTTCAAACAGTCGTAGTGACGTAAAAATACTGTGTGCCACTGATTTAGCTGAAAATTGAAATTTGTATCCAGTACCGCACACGGACACGGTACCTACAGTACGCCTGTAGTCGGGCAGTTTTGGCGACTGCCTTGGTAATGAATTGTTTGCCTATGGATTTCTCAGCTAACAAACTAGTTCATGAAATAATTAATGTTCCTTCAGCTGAGCACTAACTCAGATGCCACGGGAGCAGAGCTCCCATGCCACTGGGTGGTACGAATACTCCATTAACTGATCAAACGCTTAAGCTTTGAATACTGCTCGGAACTGAATAAAATGACTCTAAAATTATTTCTGGGCATTTGTGGTAATTTTGACTGTCATATTCGTGATCAGAACCCCGATAGACATACAAATTCTAATTTTCAGCTCGATCGGTGGCACACGGTATTTTGACATAACTACGACTCTTTAAATGCCTTTACGGTCATTTGCGGTCATCGGGACCATAATACCCGTGATCAGCACCCCGAAAAACATGAGTATACTGATTTTCAGCTTGATCAGTGGCAGACCGTATTCGAAAGTACAGCCCTTTAAGTACCAACAAATGCTTACACAAAATGTGAAAACCCGTACCTTTAAAGACTAAACTCGTTGCGGAATGAAGGGGGCAGAAAAGACAGTAACTTTTAATATAATCACGTAAATTGAGGTTATAAACGCTTACCGACGAGTGAGTGTTAAGTGAATATGGAATGTATCACTCGTGTTTGTTGACCTTCGGTGTGCAGTACGAGAGTTCACCGATTGATGGGATCGAAAAACTTTTCTCTCTTTTTTCTGAGTCAATGATGCAGTGGTAAATTTATTGAGAAAAACTCGTTACAAAATGTATACGCTTCGTTGAACAACTTGATTACTGAGTGTGGCTTTGATATTGGTGGCAACTCGTTAAGTAAAAATGAAAGTTAATGACGTACATCTTTAGTTAGGGCCCGAGATGTATACGTAAGCAGTTAAGCCCACCAGGGGTCGAAAGTTGAAAAATTTGATTTTGTGTCGGAGGGGCGGAAAAGACGTTTCAACCCTTTGTCCCTCAATATTTCAATGAAAACTTATTATATTGTCCGTTTTGACTTTTCCATCAGTTAGAACACAAAACGTTTCGTAGATAAGGTGCCTCAACATTAAATTTCGTTTTAGAATTCGAGTACCAACGCAGTATACGATCTGGGCAAGTTAGCAGGGAATCAGTCATATAGTGCGTACTGCGCATGCCCTACGTGCGGCCGACGCGCAACACTACAACTGTTTCTGCTTTGATGTATTTTTTGATTCTTAAAATATTTATAATGGACGTACTTTAGCCCTGGTATGATAAGTTGAATATGCTTCTCAGAGCAAAAGTGGGCTAGCAAAGACCGCCGTAGTTGACGCCCACGGCTTCGTCTCGAGAGGCAACTTGGCGCCCATTTTTTCCCCTCGTTGCATAAAATACTATTGTCAATATGAGTACAATATTTAGTTATGTTACAACAGCAGAAACATTTCAAGTACATCTGTGTGCAGCAGACATATCAATTAAGGTTTTAGAAATGTTTCTAAAATGCTCCTAACGCCCATAACGAGACCTTTGAAAAAAACGTATGACGAGGTCATTTTTCTCTTTTTAGCCATGAGCGCCAGAATCGCACTTGGCAAACTTTTTTTATTTTAGCGATTTATGTTTATTAACTATTTGTGTGTTTCTGTGTTTATTTGCTTCATGCAAGAGAGTAAAAGAAGATCAGAAGTGATAAGCGATTAAAATTAACTAACACTGTTAGCGCCAATAAGTGTCAAAGAGCCTGTGTGTTGAGTATTTAGATATGTGTATTTATACCTAGAGTTGCCGAATGTTTTTTCCTGTATTTTGCAGATGTTATTTGTAATTATTAGTGCTAATATACCTTGTCTTATTAATTGTATAGCGCCAGGATGAGTATGAATACAAGTACACTGAAAAACATTCGGTATAGTGGCGGTCCCCGCACGAATACACACTGTACCAAACTACAGTGTATCTATTGTCCCCCCATGAGGTATAACAGGTATACCAAACAGTGATGCGAACACCCAAGACTTTGCCGCATGCGCAGAGCAACTTTAATCTCTTTCTCTCTCTGACCGGCTGGAGTGGGAGAGCGCCCCTACTTTCACTTTAACCTAGGCCCCTCCCACTTCTTACAACTGAAATACGACATCTGATATAGTACTACTATGACTGTCGATAGCCGGGTAGGCTAATCGTTTTGCTCATACTCGGCGTTGAATCTTTGATTCCAGCCAAAGTATTTTTTTTTTTTATATGTTAGGTACTTATAAATAATTATTACTAATACTTTTTGATGATTATTGCTGTTAATAAATTTTATTTTTGTTTCTTTTTTCGTTTCTGTTATTATTATATCAGAAATTTTATGAAGATGTTAGTTGTCATGATTATTATGATTAAAATTATTATCATCCCAACGACCGCTGTTATACTAAATATTATTATTATTACTGTTATTAATAGTACTACTTGCATTATTTTCACTGCTAGCATCAAAAATTACGTATACAAAAAACAGCTCGTACTGTTCTTATTTATGCCAAAGAAAGTTGCCAAAAATTGTATACAAGTTTTATTTGCATTTAAAATAAAGCGTCCGCATTAATGTGAACATAAATAGTGTATAGGATACTATTTCCTCACCACCTTGCGGTAAGTATCTCTCGGCCAGTGCTGCCACACCGTGCGGTAGTGTCGCTCATAGTAGAGTATGGCAGAGTAGAGGCTCGTGGCTATCGGCTGGAGCCTCTATAGTACAGCTCGTAAGAGTCTCCCAAACCAAACCCTTATATACTCTAGCTCCTCCCACCACCTAAAGCTGTATATAACCCAAGCCCATAGGCACAACTTATGTACTTCATCAGTACTACGTTAAAAAGTCGTTCACGCTTGATCCCCCTTCAATTTTTTTCTCGTTTGGTGTTTCATGCTTAAAAATCATTCAAATATTGTGCTGAATTTTTTCAGAAATCAATTAAAATTGATCCCTGACGATTGTTTTTGTCTTTTGATACAATCTATAAAAATAGAAATAATACTTAAAAGAGAAAATTTATTTGACTTATTTTTCCGAGACCGTACAATTTTATATTTAATACTTGCATTGCTTTCAAAATAGACTTTATGTTTCACGAAATCATAAGATAAAGATATATGCATTGTCAAACTTCCAATGTTTTAGTTATTCGTTGTAATTTATAAATTTTGTTGCGAGTGTAGTTTCTTTTAACTAAGATGAAATTATCTCTCAGATTGAAGCAGAGACAGTAACAACGTAAATAAGTAATTTAATTATATTTTGCGAGTTTAATTAGTCTTGACACTGTATAACTAACCTAAATAAATATGATGGCAACAATAATTTTAAGCACAAACTTTATTTATTTAGCGAGTTATTTAACAATAAAATATACTGTTAAGGTTTGATTCCCATATATATTGCATTTGTAAGAATTTAACAAGGCTTCTGTGAACTTACTTGAGATCATATCTTACCCACAGCGAAAATAATTAGAAATTAATTGAAAATGTACATCAACAATCATAATCAAAAAGTGCGTAGAAAAAAACAAATATTAAAAAAAAAATGGCCGAAGCCAAGATTCGAATGTTTGCCTAGAAAAAGTTTGAGTGGCACTAGTCCACTTAGCCATCGCAGCAACTGATTGCTGTTAGGATGTGCAATTTAATAATAAAATGAATTGGTTACTAAAATGAGTGGTGAAAATCGTTCAACCCTATGGAGAGATGCTGCGGGCTATGTTTGCGTTGCGGTGCACATTGCTCGCAATTTCATGATGATTTGCACGGAATACTTTCGTAAGGGTTAATGCATATGAAGGGCATGTTGCAAGCCATGATTTGCTGGCCATAGTTATAGCAATTAATATACTATACAAGACGGATTGCTCTAATAGTTGTAGATTGCCTTAAACTAAACGCCTTTATTATTAGATAAGCCGAATTCTTATATTGACTAAACGCGCTTGTTATTGATCCCAGTTTGCACGAAAGTTGCATTCATATGCATCTGTGTGTAAATATAACACATACAACTTGCAAATAATATTTCGAGATACGTTTGTTGGTTGCATTGAACGTTGATATCGCCCGAGGTGCATGACTTACCGGAGTGTCAACCTATCATCTAGTTTAAATAGTTGTGGGAAGATTGGATCACACGCGATTCGAGTCCCATATTTTTTCAAAGTTCTAGTTTTAGGCATGAGAAATACTGTCGTTTGGTTGTGCCTTACCGGAAGTTCCGTAGCGGAATTTTCTTCCTTTGCTAAAGTTACCTTCAGCGGGATATATTCGATGTACGGATGGCTTCTCCAGTCGTGGTTGCTACGTATCCTGGGCCTTTTATTACGATGTAGGCGAATTGGTCCGGTGACTTGTACACTATCGCTAGAACATTTCTTAGGGCCAATCGTTCGACCTTGCGGCGCTGCAGTCTGATGTCGTGATATAATGACTTAACTTGGGACCTGCTATGCCTTTCTACATAGACAAACTTGGAGATCATAAATGCAAAGACGTCGATATCTTCGGTGTCCACTTTCCTATACTTTACAAGTGATTGTCCTTCTCTGTCTTCTATATTAGGAGTTTGCGATGTTTAGTTCGGATAATGTTGTAACCGCATATTGTCGTTCGTTCCTTCGCCGTGAGAGCAAAGGTGACATCTTCGGAATTGAATGAATAGACCACTTCTGCCTTTTCTTCCGCATTGTCTTATTTTCTCGGCTATGCCTTCGAATAACGTATTATATATTTTTAAGTTGCAATCTGATTTAGGCAAAACATCCTAGTAGATACTGCTGCCATCGTTGTCTATGCACTTGCCTGCACTAAATTTGCATCTTGTGCCTGATGGCAATACTATCGTGTCTTCTTGCAAGTTTATGCGCGCATAAAATTCTTGTGGCTTAATTTGAATCGTTCCTACGGCTGTAACGTTGCTCCAAGAGCCATACTGATCTGCGTATGATGAACCTTTGCATGTTCCTTCTGACTTTAAGGAGTCAGTGAAGGTTGCTGCTGTACTCGTATCTATTCTTTGCTACACCACTCATGAGGAGTAGGCCTCGTTTGTACAGTTCGGTGTGGTATAATGTGTTACAATCGTCACGACTGACTTCTTCTATGAATGTCGCGATTCCATTGTGTACTACCGAACTGTGTGAGTGCACACCGCAATAGTGTATGTTTCTTTGTACCAATGCCTTGCATTCAGTGACGTGCGTCCTTGCGTAGTTGTTAATTTGCAAGAGTAGTATGTAGCGTCTTTCTGTTTGCACTTTCTCTGTGAGTATTTCTCAGGACTCCACCTCCAAAAGTTGCACGGTGGTTACGTTGACTGATTGAGCGCCGCAATCATAGCCCAATAGTGCTGACGCCGTGGCGCTGATTGTTGGTAGTATAACCTAAGGGAGCATTTTTATTTCTGAAAGTAGAGCAGTATTAGTTAAATATTGTAGTAAGGAAAAGGTTGGGGGGTGAAAAAAAAAGGTAACTGGAATAGGAATGGGATGGTTTCGCTGGTTGAGGGTAAGTATGTATGCAAGAAAGTGTGCGCACACAGTTGGTTCTATTCGGTCCCCGACTCTTCGCTTTAGTCGTCTAAATCCTCGGCTGGACCCCTTCTGTTTTAAGGGTTTATTTTTGACGTCCTCAATCTATTCTCGTGGACGATTTGGTGTTTATTACCGACGAGTATTTTAATGTTTTGGTTACTCAGTACCTCGAGAATTTCGTGAGGGCCTGAAAAATAATCACCAAATTTGCGCTTTTTGGCTCCCTTTGAGAGAAATACAAATTCGCCATTTTTAAATGTTTTTAATTCAATTTTTTATTATGATATTTCTTAGATTCATTCTTTGAATTTACTAAATTTTCATACGCTAATTTCCTTATGTTATTTAACTTAGTAACTAAATTTACAATATAGTCTTGGTACGTTGGAAGTCGAGCCTCTTCTCTCAATGGGGTGGAGGATAGCAATCTTGCTAATTTTCCAAATACTACTTCGTAGGAGTTGTGGTTAATGCTCTCTTGTATACGAGTGTTATAATTCAAGGTAGCTAACTCTAACCATTGGTCCCATTCGATGTCACTGTCGACATATTGTTTAAGGTATTCTCCGAGTGCGTGATGCGACCTTTCTAATGACCCATTCGATTAGGGGTGAAAAGATGTGATCTTAACCCTTTTAATTTTAAAGCGTCCTGCAACGTCTCTTATTAGGTTACTCAAGAAATTTTTTCCTTGGTCTGTCAAAATAACCTTGGGTGCTCCAAAGACTCAGACAAAACGCTTTATAAAAGCGTTAGCGATCGTTGCTGATGTTGCGTCTTTCAGAGATACTACCATGCAGAACTTCGAGAGTTGGTCCTGCATCGTAAGAATATACTCGTTTCCGTCTTGTGTTTTAGGTACTATGTCTAAAGCTACTTTGTTAAATACGCTTTCTGGCGTATCCGTTATTAGCATCGGTTGTCTGGTTTTAAGCCTTACCAATTTTTTTTATTAACACTCTAAACACTGCTGGATGCGTCTTTGTATGTCGTCCTTTAGCCCTTCCTAATAGTATTCGTGGCGAATACGGCTGAAGGTTTTAGATTCACCTCGTTGGCCTGCTACGGGCGAAGTGTGGGCTTCGTACAATATTGTATTCTTGCGTTCCTTATCTACATATTCTAGGGTGTTCTTTCATATAATTATCCTGATGCTGTTGTCAGCAAGGGTGGTTTTTAGTACATTAAGGACTTCTGTCCAGCCTAAGTTACATATGTTTTTACTTTTGGCTATGCTAATGTTTGTGATTTTTTTGTTCTCCAGTATATTTTTTAACGTTGTTAAAAGGGTCTGTAGTCTCTCCTTGATTTTTAACTGCGGTACGCCTTCGTCATTTGCTATACAAAGGGCAAAATTTAATTTTGTTTGTTAATTTTTTTACAATAACGCCTCGAATTTCGGTCTCCTGGTGAGTGGCTATTTTTTTGGCTTAATTGAGTCTTTTTGCTCCTTTATCACATGGATTTCCTGCAGTATCGATAAAATATGCCATATGGTCTAATCTATATTCTATCAGCTTCTTGATTTCTGCAATGTTATAGTTAGGTGCCAGTACACTTTCTTCGTTATCCCTGAGGGTGTCGTGCTCGACTCCTTGGTCTTCGGGTATTTGCTTGCTAGGGTTTAATATTTTTTTGGGCCGACCTCGTTTCTTTTTGACCTTGCCCTTTTCTAAGTCTTCTTGGCCCGCATATTCATGGCTTGTATCGAGGTTTCCTCAGGTGAGCATTTCTTTGGATGCCCACGGTTTTTAGGTGGTTGCTCTTGGACCATGCTGAATTTTTGGGTTGTTGGATAGTTTGTTTCTCCAGTCTTCCGGCTACTATCCTTTTGTTCGGTTTCTTGAGCCCTCTGAAGCCTTGTTAGAACATTGACCTGTTCTAGTTATACGGAATTTTTAGATAGAGCGTCGGCCGGTGAATTCAAGTGACCCGGTCGATGAATGACTTCGTAATCGTACTCTGATAGTTTGAAGCACCGTTTTTGCTGTCTAGTGTTGAGGTCTGCTGTGTGAAACCACACGAGAGGTTGGTGGTTTGTCACTATCATGAATTTTCGGCAATAGACGTATGGTCGGAAGGCTTGGACTGCATGCAGCACAGCCAGTACTTCATTTTCGTATATATCATATTTTCATTATTGCCCTCTAAGTACCCGTGACATATATGCTATTGGTAGGTCGTCACCAATTTTTCCTTCGGATAGGATTCCACCTATAGCGTATCCTAAAGCGTCTGTCGTGTTTATGAACAGTTGGTTCATGTCCGGCAACTGTAAGAGTGGTGCCGTACATAAGGCTTCTTAATTCTGGAAATGCCTTTTCTTCGTCTTCATTTCAGTGGAAACTTGCATTGCCTTGTAGAAGTTTGCTTGGCTTTCTTTGCAAAGTTCCTAATGAAGCGACGGTAATATCCGGCAAAATCTAAAAATTGCCGTACGTTTTTGATATTTTTGGGTATGGTGTATAATTTTACTGCTTCGATTTTCTTAGGATCTGGGTTCAGTCCCTTTTCGTTTACAATATGCCCTGAGTAGGTGACTTCCCTCTGCATCAGTTTGCATTTACTGGGCTCGAGTTTCCAATTGGCACTTTTAAGTCTTTCAATTACTTGGTTGAAGATCTTTTCGTGGTTTTCGAGAGTCTTTGCATAAATGACAATGTCGTCCATATAAACGAAGGCTCCCTTTCCGATTAGTCCATCTAAGGTACGGGAAATATCCGATTGATATTCGACGCCGCTTTTTTTAGTCCGACCGACATTCGTATAGATTCGTAGTGTCTGTCAGGAATTAAAAACGCTGTCTTGTGGGAATCGTCGGGGTTCACCAAGATTTGGTGAAATCTGGATTTGCAATCGATAATTGTACAATATTTCGAGTTTCCTATTTGGTCTAGGATATCTGTGATATTTGGTAGCGGGATGCTCATGGGTATAGTTTTCTTGTTTAACTGCCTAACATCTAGTACTGCGCGCCACTTGGGTGTACTGTCTTAACTTTTCTTTGGCACGATTCAGAGGGTAGTATTGTAGCCTGATTTTGACCTTTTATTGATGCCGTTGTTGAACAGGTCTTGTACCTGTCGCTCAACTTCGGCTTTTAAAGCGTGCAATAGCCTATATTGCTTTGTGGCTACTGGCACGTCGTCGATGGTAGGGATACTGTGAGTGGTTATATTAGTCGATGTGAGTTCATCACCATCGAGGTGGAATCGCCCACAGTTATTTCTAAGTAATTTTTCGACTTGCCGTCGTTCCTCTATTTATAAGTTTCTTAGGTCTATTAATTTTTGTATATAATTGATGCCATCTGAGCCATCGTTTGATCGTGGTATATCGAGGTCATCGAACATTTTTTTAATAGACTCCAGGTATGTCTGCCTCTCTGCTAAATGAGTAAATTCTTGGGCTATTTCGGTGCTACAAGGGTGTGCGTCGTGATTTTCGTCGAATGACTCGACGTCTCTGTCGTTACTACTCATAATATCGGCTACTTTATCATCTCTTAACTCGAGCGGTATCCTTTACCGTTGAGGGTTAATATCTTATTACAAAAGCTTATTTTTACTCTATTCCTCGTAAAGAAATCGGAACCTAGAATCCCCTCGAATATAGGTCAGTGCTGCTTCGCATTACTTGAAACTTCGATTCCAGGGCTCCAAGATTTATTATAGTTTTACCGATGTTTTTTCAGTGCTAGTTCTGATCCTCTTGATAATTTTTATTCCATCCCTGTTGATAAAAGATTCGTTCGACACTACAATTTCTTGAATAATGCTGACTTCTGATCCTGTGTCAATTAATAATTGCCTTTTGGGTCTGTGTATATTAAAGTACTGGAAGTTTTTGTGTTTTTCGTTAATGTTTGCTAGGTGAGCATCGCCCTGGCCTTTTTCTAAACCTTGCTTAAATCGAGTTGCTCTCCCTGGGAGCTTTAGGAAACTTGGAAATTCATTTCGCATTTATTCTTCACTAATAATTCCATACCTAGTACCCCATCGTGTGGTACTGTAAAGGAGTTTTTAATAACGTGGACGGCAGTTATGGAGTCAAATAGTTTGAGCCATATTTTTCTAGCTGATGACATGGTTTTCCCGCTTATTCCCTGAAATTCTATCATTTTACTCTCATCGATTATTATTTCATGAGTGATACTGTCGTATTTAAGTAAGTTTTCGTGTGATCCTGAGTCGATCATTAAGGTTACTGGTCTTTCTGTTAATTCAAATTCTAGGTAGGGAACGTAAACGGGTTGGGGTTTAATGTTTATTGTGGTAATTCGTGAAATATTTGAGGCAGTAGGTGTGAGCGCATCGTGTTTTCGGGTGCTGGCTGAGTTGCACTCAATACTTGGGCCCCTTGAGCGTTTCCCTGTTTTGCTTGCTCGTTATACTGTCTTTTTCTGCATTCTTGTATGAAATGTCCATAAACTTTGCAGAATACGCATGTTCTGCCGTCTGCTGCTGCATGTCCCGACCGATTGAATGTTGCGCAATTTGGCTGAACGCTAGCTTGCGTTGGGTTATTAGGTTGGGTTACTGTATAGCTCTTTTGACCCCGTATATCATTTTCTCATCGGCTACTAAGGTGAGTTTACTCTCAACGTCTGGCTTAAGACCATTCCTAAAGCATTTAACGGTGCTTTGATCTAAAGACGCCCGATAAGTAGCGGGCACCGTGGTGCTGTCTTTTAATCTTTCGACCTCCAGGATTTGTTGCTGTAAGCTGTCTATCCTACTAGCAAACGACATCACGGTTTCGCTATCTCTGTGATATTCGAAACCCATTTTCCCTAAGAGATGGTGGATTGTTTTTGTGGGGGCGTAGACAGTTTTGATGTGTGTTTTTTGCGCGTCGAGGTTAGCGAACTGGACACCACGTATAGTGGTTCTGGCTTCCCCAACTAATCTACTTCTGATTAACTTGGTTAAATCGCTTTCGTCATCAGCGTTCACCATTTCTTTTGCTTTATTGCACCTTTCGAGGAACTTACTTAGCAGTATGTTATTACCACTGAACTCTGGGACTACCTTCAGGGCATCCTTGAGGGTTACTGTCTAAGCCATGGTTGTCGGCTGAGGTGGCCTTGGGTCAGGCGTGGGGTTAATATTTTTCGGATCTCGCGGTGGATCTGTGGGTGATTTGTTTGGATCATCTGGAGAGGTATTTGGTGGAGTGATTGGAGGTGAATCGTCTGTTCGGGGCTTTGTGCCCTGGTCGATGCTATCTCGGATGGGTGATCGCGGAATATTTTTCTTAGGGGCAAACGGATCTTCGTCCGTCAGCTCCAGTTTTGATGCGCCAGGGGCAGTGAATCATGGAGGAGCGAATTCGGCAATTTCGTCCCTTAGTGAGGCATCTGATTGCGCTTGTCTCCTTTTAATTCTGCGATCACTCATAACCGCCTATGGTTTGGCGTTTGATGCAGCGTGCGTGCATGTATTATTGCGTTTGTTTTGTTATCTATCCTACCTTTCTGGGTTTTCAAAAAAAAAATTTGAGAAGAATTTACTTCGTTTTGATTTTATTCTTAATTTTATTGTTAATTATATTAATATATTTTTTAAGTTTACAAGTTATTTGTTGTTCGGGGTATTCCCGTTTATTTTGGCTCGAAGCGCAGATATCTCTTTCTTGATATCTTAGGCTGTTTCTTCCAATTGCTCCATCCGCTAAAGAAGGTTTAACCCTTGGGCTTATAGGGATTGGGCTCATGGGTGCCTTTCTTGCCAAAGTATGTCCTGCCAGGCAGCCTGACGCCTAACGGGCACACCCAGGCGTGCCTACTCTTACTACTGGTGATGAGTCGATTTTTGCCCTAGTATTTGTGGGGGCGCGGCCTGGTTGACTTCCTGTTTATTCCCTGGCTCGGAGTTGGCAAGTGACTTCCCATTTCTGCCAGCGGAAGTGTGCCACCATTTGATCACATAATTCGCCCGGCGGAATCTGGTTGAGTAAGGCGAGTTCTTCTTTATCAAATTTATATTTCACTGCAGACGCAAGAAAAATGTTATAATTTATTTTAATAATTTTTTTAAATTATATTATTTTAATATAGTACCAATCGCGGCTTACTCTTAAAAAAAAAAAAAAAATTACGAAGACTTTAGAGATTAATATGTTTAGCGGGAATTTTCTTGAATGTTTGTCAACTTTCTTAATTATAAGAAACCGGAGACGAGTTTATGACACATGCACTTGCAGTGTGTGTTATTATCATGGGTTTTTAATGTGTTTTGGATAGTGAGTTACACTCGCCACGGCCTTCCGTAAAAAAAGCCTGCGGCAACCTAGTCACCGTTGATGATATAAGCTCATCACTTTACGTAAAATTTTCAACCCAGAGTTTGTTGAAAGCTGCTACTTTGTCACAAGTAGAGTTTTCCGTTATTGTTTCGTTTTCCTTGTATATTAGAAGATTCCAAATTTTGCCTTTCGTATTCTTCCCGTGTAAAGAGGTTCAGTATTACAAGTTCTGGCGTTTCTACCGACAAGTCCCCAGTTTGGTTGTAGTTTAGGTAATGTCCGTGGCCTTTTTCGTATTTAAGTAGTTGCGATGTCAGCACGGACAAACATAATTTATACGCTGCAGCTCGTAACCTGCGCGAGTATATCGGTGTTACGGCTCCGAATGTAGGAGGTATTATGCAGCCACAGGTGGTTTCAAAATATTCGAAGGCTTTATCTATTGATTTGACGGTTTCTTTCTGGCTCGATCTATTTGTACCGGCATGCCAGAAATAAACCTTTATTTGTACGTTTTTAAATTCGACCGTTCGGATTAGGTTCGCGGTGGATTCAAAGTGTAAATTAAAAACTGCCTGTTCAAATAGATTGGAGCTGGACGGTAGGTTTTTGGGCATAATCGCCAACGGATGCGCGATTACGCTTGTTTGTTTATCATAATTTTAATATATAAAATCCTCCTTTTGTTGTATACAAGGTCGTGGTTCGCTTTTAGCGCGCACGTTTAGTGTTTTTTTACACGCGTTTTTTTTTGGGAAAATATCTGAAGGAAAGTATTTGTTATAAGTTCATTTAGTTTGTTTATTTAGATTGAAATGCGTCTTGGTTATACATATAAATTTATTTACTTTGGCCCATTTGCCGCAGCTTTTCAGATCTGGCTCGGCAATGGTTGGCGTTTTTGGCCGAGGGGCACATCTTTTTTCCACGTGACACTCCTAACTATTGTCGCTTCTTTTCCTTGGGCCCACTAGAACCGAGTCTTTATTTTTATGTATTTCAAAGGCAAAACTGTAGTGACTGGCGCGATTACCGTGTAACATATCACTTCAGTAAATACCAGCTGGGTCGCACGGGCTCAAACCAGCTAGACAGCACGGGCTCAAACCAGCTAGATCGCACGGGCTTAAGCCAGCTAGACAGTGCGAGTTAAAAACTTAGCTGTCCCACATGGGTAATGTCCAGCTTTCCAGCGCAGTTGGAGATCAGCTTTCCCGCGCAGTAAAAGTCCAGCTCTTAAGCGCAGTACTGCTGAAGTGGTCTCTTGTAAAAATTTTTTGCCCATTTTCAGTTTTTCTTTTTTTTTTATATTTATTTTATTCTCATTTATTTAAACTCGAATAAATTTTTTAATAATGATTATTATTATATTTTTCTATTTGATTTAAAGCAGTAGCGATTAATTTTTCTCAACACCGAACTTATCCCTCTCCGGAGCCTCCAAATTTTTTTGTTACGTTGAAATGACGAAACTAAAATTATTAACGCATTTTAGGCCTAAGCTTTCGATTAATAGCCTGGGCAACGATTCGGTGAATTAGTAGAAATACAACCGGAGGTTAAGCTGCAGCCGCGCGTGGTAAGGAGGAATATCCTCGTTAACAAGGCGCCTGTCATATATGCATGGCCGGATTACCACTTTCTATATCGAGGTCTGCTCCGTATAGAGCCGTGATGATTGCAGTTAGTGAGCTTCAAGGGAGTGAGTGGCAGAATGCGGGACAGTAGCTGATTGGTTGCCAGAATCCCATAAGATTAACACAGGGCGTCGTCTGTTTGTTTGTTGCAAGGTATATATATACAATCCTAACAGAATTTGCAACAAATAGCGGCGGTTCTGCAGCTCACTCCCTTGAAGCTCACTAATTGCAGTGAGAGTACATATATGAAGGACTAACGACGTTGTGTGTCCGTACACGAATCGTTAGTCTGTAGTGCAAGAATGCGGCGTTGCCTTTATGGTTGTAGAACAGCTTAAACTAAACGCCTTTATTATTAGATAAGTCGAATTCTTACATTGACTAAACGCTTTTGTTATTGATCCCAGTTTATATGCGAGTTGCATTCACATGCATCTGTGAGTAACTATAACAGATACAACTTGCATATAATATTCCGGGACAAGTTTGTTGGTTGCATTGAACGTTGGTATCGCCCGAGGCGCATGACTTGCCCGAGTGTCAACGGTTTTCGTTCTCTCGGTTTACTCATGGTTTATTAATTATTCAGCGCTTGGCATTGCTGCAGGCACTGAATTATTGGTCTGTCATATGAAAGTAATTAGTGGTCGCATACGCTGTATTATCGGTACGTTGCTAGGGGTTTGGATGAGGAAAAGCTTTACAAAAATCGTTGGGAGTTTCCCAACGTTACACCGTGGAGTATATACGATTTTTTACCATACCCGGCTGGAAGTTTGTCCAACACATTAAATTATTAAATTTAAAGTATGTCGCTAAACAACGGAGTCAGCCAGGCATCAAACGATCGTTGAGTAAAAAGAAGTCGTTTAATTCTCTATCTTAAAAGATTGATTGTCACGTGACTGAAGCTATTTTATTCGTTCTGTGATAGGCCGAGACTTGTCACGAGCGGCTAAATTTGAAAAAAAGGTTTTGAAAAATTAATAAAAAGTGAGGAAAATGTTTAAAAATCAAGACTTTAAAATTAAGATCATAAATGGTTCGATTTTTCCTAATGTAACTCACTCTATGATGACTAAAATTTAAGAAAATATGAATACAATTAATAGTTTTCTGGAAGAAGATCCAAACACTAAATAGCAACAAAATCAATTTTTCTTACTTTTTACATGATGGAAAGCGCATGAAAATAATTTTGTTCAGTTATGTATGTGAGAATTAAATAACTAAATAGAAAAATATTCGTGAATGTAAATCAAAATTATCAGAGCGCGCGAAGTGCGTCTAATATAACTAGTATAGTAGAAGTTCATAAAATGTATGAATGCTAAAATGTATACGAAAGCAGGTAAAAGTCATAGATTAAATGTACTAATGCAAAGAGACCGTGCACTGAGAACGACATAATCAACAATCATTCTGTCGATACCTTAATGACGTAATACGCGCACTGACACTCCTTTATTTACCCAGGTATTAAGAGAAACGAGTATTACAATAATTTTGTGAAGTTAGAAAATGCTCTTCGTATGAATTATGCGGTATATATTATTAGTAGGGGAGAGTTAGCATATTCGAGGTTTTAATCGTAAACGGCTACTTTTTTTTTTTTAACTGTTGGATAATAACGTGACTGATAACATATCTCATATGGACGCCATAACTTGGTCAGCCAGCTTGTCAAAAAAATTGTCAAAAATGGTTAAAAACGGTTTTTCGCGTTTTATGAGAAAACGATGCATCTGACGATAAAAAGTGATAGGGTATAAAAAATTTGCAATGAAATTACGAATTGAGTGAACTTTTTGAGCTCCGATCGGTCTAGTAGTTTCCGTGAAAATTGCAAAAAACCACGATTTTTGACCGTTTTTTTCAAAAATGTATAACTTGCCTTCTAATTAATATTAATATCTGAAATTTAGTAAGGATGTAAGTTTTGTAGACTCCAATATGCACACAAAATTTCAGCAAGATCGGATGTAAACTTTTCGTAAACCGCTACAAAAACTAAAAAAAGGTCCTTTCGAAAAATGGCCCTAAAAAAGTTGTGGGCCAACTTTGACCAATTTTTCAAAAGCGCTTCTCTTCTTCGAGAGTTGCTCTACAACTAATCTAAATAATATTCCTTTTGAGCGAGTGTAAGTACGCAAAATATCGATTACAAAAATTGCTGTTCTGCGCTTTTGCCGGTAACCAGTGGTGGGGGGCCGGCGGGATCGGAAGGTCGCTATACGCCCGATTCCGCGCGGACCCGCTCCACACTTTTTGAGTTATTGGAATTATTATTACAGTGGTAAATGTTTAATAAGGTAATAACGATACATGATGGGTATTCCATAATTCCTGATAATTTAAACATATAAGGTGATTATCTGTTTCACAAATACTACCACATTTCGTGTTTAACCGCAAATTTGAATAATTTTTATCCTTGTACAACCGATTTGATTTTATTATACTAAAATTGTTGTACGATTTTTTATCTGAAATATGTGTAGATTTGTACTGCAGGTAGTAGCAGCTGTATAATTTTTGTTTCTTACACTTGCTCAAAAAGGAATACATTGGATACAAGGAACAACATTGTTATTTTAATTTATACGTAACTTTCATAAAAATGTTTTATTATGTATAATATTTTGACTACAACTCATATGTCTAAGTATTATCATTATTATTGAAAGTATCACAGTTATAACACTACACGAACGAACATTTAATATTCATCGACAATGTAAAAAAATGTAATAAACTTCAGAGCTTAAGAAGAATTTTGTTAAATCCAATCAAGAGTATGTCCATTTTGTAATGAACCACACTTTATGCTACTTCATTCCTTCCTTAATTATTGTTTCTAGAAGTATTATTATTGATAATAGTAGCGATTAATTACATATAAATATTGTGTTAATGAAGTACGAAAAAATTTTTCATAGTGTGGAATCACTTTTTGCGGGATTGGGCGTATAGCGGCCTTCCAAGCCCATCGGCCGAAACGCAACACAGCAATTTTTTGTAATCAATTTTTGCGTACTAATACTGGCTAAAAAGGAACGCCGTTCAGGTAAGTTGTAGAGCAACTCTCGAAGAAGAGAAGCGCTTTTGAAAAATTGGTCCAAGTTGGCTCACAACTTTTTGAGGGCCATTTCTCGAAAGGACCTTTTTTCAGTTTTTGTAGCGTTTCACAATAAGTTTACATCTGATCTTGCTGAAATTTCGTGGGCATATTGGAATCTACAAAACTTACATCCTGACCGAATTTCAGGTCTTAATATTAATTAGAAGGCAAGTTGTGAATTTTTGAAAGAAACGGTCAAAAATCGTGGTTTTTTGCAATTTTCACGGAAACTGGATCGATCGGAGCTCAAAAAAGCTCATTCGATTTGTAATTTTATTGCTAATTTTTTATACTACATCACTTTTTATCGTCAGATGCATCGTTCTCTCATAAAACGCGAAATTCCGTTTTTAACAATTTTTGACAATTATTTTGACGAGCTGGCTGACCAAGTTATGGCGTCCATATAAGATATGTTATTAGTCACGTTATTATCTAATAATTACAAACAAAAAAAAGCCGGTTACGATTAACAGGACATTTTTCTGCTTTTGAGCTAACTCCCCTCTACTATACACGATTACTATTCAATGCTGAATTCGCTTATTTGTTGGTAAAAATACGAATAGGCGATATAAAATTATTTGAGAAAATATGAAAGATGTAGGTTAGATACCATACAATCAAATTAGCCGATAGAAAAAGAAGCAGCACTACAGCAGTGCAGCAGCAGTATATACAGTTATAGTCAGCTATTTAAAATAAGAAAATGAAGGCTGAGTTTTCTCCCTAAAACCAGGGAAACAAAACGAACTTTTGGCCAGGGGATGGTAAAAAATGATTTTATTTTTCTGATATTGTTGACTTAAAAGAATAATGTTTTACTGTTTTACTGTCTAACGACCTAAATATTTTCTAAATTACTACGATGTTTCTGTGTACATGCAATGTTACGTCAGAATAGAGTTTTTATACTGATTCTTCTATTGATGTATGCATATTTGTACTTATCATTTCAACAATATTATAAGTAATCGATTGACATAAAATTCAGTATTTTATTATTATTCCACAACCCTTGAGTCTCTTAGTCTAGGGAGCTAGCACGTTAACCAGTAAACCATGTATGACTATGTAACATAAAGTAATTAGTAGTATATCACAGTAATACCTTGTTTACTCAACATCTCTCTTGTATATTCCGATAATCATCTTGATGTTAAGATCGTAAAAAGTCACGAATAGTATTACTATCACTTAAAAATAAGTAATTCAGTATTTACCGTTTAAAGCTGTAAATCTGCTGCGCGTCGAAGAAGTTCACGGCAATTAATTTGTGACGAGGTCACCATAGGTCCTACGGGGAAAATTTGACGCCTCGAACCGGCTGTCTTTCTCTCTCTCTCCAGACCGATACAAATGTGTGTAAAATCTCGATATGTGTTCTCTGTGTTTCATTTTGGCATACGTGCTGGGGGAGAGAAAGATGCCGAACGCCGAGTGCCGAGCATGGGACGACGACGACGGTCCACGCACGCACCAGCACTCGAGGACAGCTAGAGATAGGTATATGTATAGGAGAAAAAGAGAGAGGATCAGCAGGTAGTATTAGGATCGGATCCCGTAATATCGATCCAAGAACATGTATATTCGCGCCGATAAAACCAGTAGCGACTATACCGACCCAAGGAAATAAACTGAAATCTCACCAAGGATGAAATTTATAATATAAATTTGGGATGACAAAATAAAAATGATGTTCTGTGTATTTATAATTATAATAATAATGAGGAGAATGAATATAATAATAAAGATGACGACACAAAAGGCCTTCTGCGCATTAAATTATGATGATAATGGAACTGATAATAACAACGATGACTACAATGATAATAATTATGATGATATGATTTAATAACATCACGAGAAGACTCCCAAATATTTATAACACTATTCCAGAAGTTCGGGAGATAGATTTAAGAGTTTCAGGAATACACCAGCAGAGCCTATACTACGATCTTCTCAACTCCTGCATAACTCGCATGAAGCTCGCCCGCAGGCTTGCTCGTTGGAATTTGCACGCTCGAATCTCCGCGCGCTCGACTCTTTCTCTCCGCACGAACTCTACACGCACGACCCGCATCTGGCAGCCCTCGCATGCAAGCTTCTCCGCTTCAGCGCACATTCAGCCACACGTTGGATCTCTCATGCGAGCTTTCTTGCTGACTCGCCTGAACTACGGCCCGAAACTACCATAACTCACCTAGCCCGCATGTTGAAACCCACACGCAAGTTTTTTGTTCCAGCGCACATTCAACCGCCAGTCAAAGTCGACACGCAAACTTACGCGCTCCGACTCGCTTGAGCTCAGGAACGCATACAACCCGCATGTGGCTCCCCTCATGCGAGCTTTCCATTCCCGTGCCCATTCGACTCGCACGCG